>JAHPZR010036206.1:7500-15000 GCA_019787425.1 Platygyra sinensis
AGACTTTCTTTTATGCTTTATTGGCAAATTTTGAGACGTGAACCACTTCTTCTATTTATTTTTTTTTGTTGGCACGAAGCGACGAGACAGCGCTTCGTCGTCGCAAATTACCAACTGAACATCTAAACATTGTCTGGGACTAAACATCGTCTGGGACCATAGTAGTCGATGGTTTAACAGTAATGCAGTTATTTTTAAGACTACAAACTTACTAGAAACTAAAGGCACTTTAAAATCCATAACTTGCGTTTAAATTCTCCAAACGTTTGCGAAGGAGAAAGATTTCTTGCATTCTTTAAGGGCCTGGTCAAACAGCCCATGATAGACAATAATAGCTGATTCTCTCCTATCATTAATTATCACTGACATAGTCAAACAGCCTAAAGAGGTTTGTGATAGTTCACGGTAGTTGCGCGAGCGAAGTCACGCAGAGCAGCGTAGTTCCATATTGCTACTGCGCATCCTTACCGCGCACGCAAAATTCACATGCCACGTCATAGTTAATACTAAAACGAACAATAATAGTCAATGATAGGGACAGATCGCTTTGCTTAGATTTAACGATCTTAAATGTTTAGGTGACCCCTACTTTTCTTCTCAGAAACAGATTTTATTTACAATTATCTTAGGATTGTTCATAAAAGAACAAAAACTAAATGTGGGAAGTTAAAAGAAATTTCAAGATTTCTGGGATCCCGCCATCTTGTGTCTGCAAGGAACGTGAAACTACGGTTGCGAACTTGTTCTTTAAGGAGCCTCACAGTTGACTAAATTCCCTACTCTTAAACAAAGTTTGGTAGAGAACATTTCACTTCAAAGATCTAATTGCAATATTTTTGGGCTTACAGACATTGTGGCCTAATTCCCTGAAGAAGCCCGATTTTTTCAGATTTAGGGTGTTCTTCCGGGCTTGATCTCTCCAAAACTAAGTTGGTGACCCCCATTTTCTTTACCCTTCTGGCAAAAGTAGATCATTACCTTTCTGCGTGGCAAGTTTTTAAAAAAAATTGTATGTTGGTAACAGTTTTGGGTGCGAACTTCCCCACTTTCCTGTGACATCTCTGTTGTGGTAATCATTCCAAAAAACTCCCAAAGGCATGTCTATTGGACGCAATATCAGGTCATTACTCCGCCTTGCCCATCTTACCCGATGAATGATACGTTTCTTTTTTTTTTCGGCGTGGCTTCTAATTCTTGCAAGTTGACGCTTTCTTCGGAAGATATCGTCTCAATGTTATCTTGGTCTTCAATATTTGCTTTGTCATGATTATCATCTTAAAATATAAACAATAATTTCTGAAGCTGCTGCTAAGCCTCGCGAGAAGCTTTTAGCCGTCGTTTTAAATGAGCCCGCCATTTTCGGGAAAAATGAATGATAGTTGATGATAGTCCATGATAGTGCATGATAGTTGGTGGTCAAACGGAAGCACACGTTTCAACTATCATGGCTATCGTCAACTATTAGGGGCCGTTTGACCGGGGATTAACATACACAAACTAAATGGCTCCCTTGACTCCACCCCTTGGTATTCTTTCACTTCTCCTTCCCGGCCACTTTGAGTAGCACATTTACTATAACAGGTCAGCTAATGTGTGGGGAAGTGTCAAAAATGACATCACCTTTCTGGTTTTAAAGTATTACATGCTTCACTGCGTATTTTAAATTACCCGATTACCTCCAAAAAAGTGAGACGATGAGCATTGCTTTCAAGTGCAACAGAGCATGTCCTCATTCCAACATGTTATGTGCAATGTGGTTTCACATGCGAACTAGAGATGGCGGAAAGAGTGAGTTAAAATGCGGCTGGAACAGTTTCAGCAGATCGCCTAAGGCACGAAGAGAAGGGTTTAAAACCCAGTCATACAAAAGAATTCCCTGGACGCTGAATAACTTTATTTCGACCAAAATTGAAGGCATATCTCCGTTCTTTTGTCATGTGCCAGTGTCAGTCCGTATGTACTCTCACTTTGATATCTCATTTCAACGAAACTTCACCCAAACGCAGTTTTAGTATACACCAACCTTTTTTGGGTAAAAAAAAGTCCTTTTTCTTCTTGGAAGAGAATTCCCAACGTGGGGATTTGTATGTATGACTTGGCTCCCGTTTTTGAATTAAAAGAGGTACTTATTTTATTTGTCCACTCCTGTGCTTCAAACTTGTACTTACTGTTGTTGAACATTGAGTTGCTGCAGTGTCACAGTCGAAGAGACACAACGTGTTTATCATTTTACCTTATCGTTAAAATGGTTGAAAGGCGTAGTTGAAAAAAAGGTTCAATGATACATTAACTTTGACAAACTATTACAGGTTGATTCTGATTAGCTGGCTCTTGACAGTTGATTTGAAATGACCTCTTGAGTGATGGTTAACTGAACATGTGGTATTCACACACAGATAACCCAGATTGATAAGTGAGACTAGATTTTCTTTTATTCTTTTAAATCAGTCTAAGAAAGACATTAACGCCATAAGAAAGAAAGCCGAACAGGCCCTTGTAGGGGCCCTCGTGAAATTCCACCATAGGTGCGTAGAACGACTAAGGAATAAGTACAGAATGCTCGAACAAGCTCAGTCTCGCAGAAGTTACCAAGAAACCAATCAGTCTTCCCGCAAAACGCCGGCTAGAAATAGAAATGCAAACGGAGATAAGGATGAAAACGAGCTAGCCGAAGTGTTGAAAGCCAAGATTAGAGAGGTCGATACATTGCTGGAAGAAATGAAAACACAGGCAAAGAATAAAAAAAGTGAATCTTATCCTGTTGTCTTATTTGACCCTTTAGAAATAAGGGAGGAAGGGAAAAGAAACACAACTTATAACAAAGTGGTTAAAAGCCGCATAAGATATGAGTGGAGAAAAATCACTGAGAAAAAGCGCTTTCAAAACAACATTGAGTCACGCAAGCAACATATAAAAAACCTGTCAAATACACAGCTGACAGATGAGCAAATTAGCTTGCTATCCGTGGTTTGAAATTCATTCCTACTCCCGTTACAAGAGAAGACATTATCAGGCGCCAGCTACTCAATGACTTCGGTCAATTTGCCAGAAGAATGCGCCTTAAATACATAATTATTTCACGGGAACGATAAAGAACCTCATCCTTTCCACGTTAAGTCGAACTGGGACCCGCCAGTCCAGCCCTCAGTTGCTCTAGAAACCTTTCTAGAAGAAGTCAAATTTGATCTTGCTAGTATCAAATTGAACAGGCCGAAAGACAACCTGTCACTGGGAGAGCGAAATGCCCTCAAAGAACTATCACGTGACAAGAACATTGTACTAAGGAAAGCCGATAAGGGAACCACAACCGTCATAATGAACAAAAAAAGATAAACTTAACGAGGGCCAAGTTCAACTCGATGATATACACAACTACCGGCCCTTAGACAAACCTATAGTTAACACCACGGCCAAAAAAGTTCTCCAATTAATTCCATCGATATTTCTAGAAGGCCACATAGATGATATAACGGCTAAATGGCTCAAGAATTCATGAAATGAAGAATGCAGGTTTGTTTGCCATATTGTTGCTATTATTGGCTCATGATGAGATCAATTAATGCTCGCAATTTAAAATTCACTGATTTGAGGGGGAGGGGAAGACAGTTTAATTACTAATAACATTGATCTTCAACCGAAGAAGTTAGATTTTGTTATTTCCATGGAACTATTTGTTAATCATGATATATAATAGCAGTTCTCCAAAGATGAAGTAACAAGTCGTGGAACGATTGCTAACTTTCAAATGGTTTCTATGCAAATTGCAAATAAATTAGTGCTGGCATAGGGGTGCTTAGTAGAGTGCTTGGCTTAAAAGAACTCTTTATTTAAAATGTGGTATGTGACTTATGTTAAGGGTGAGAAGAGGGGCTATAAACACAAAAAACACTGATTCTGTAGATTAATTAGTACTCAGTGCTCTGTCTTAGAGATGAAGAGATGATTGCTTATTGAGTTTGTCTCAACCGCGTTAAAAACTCACGGAATAAAGAAAATCCTTGAGATACCACATCTGACTGTGTATTTTGAAAAACGATGTTTCTTTTACAGAATTAGAGAATCAGCGGTCCAGCACTGATCGCGGGAATGGTAATTACAAATTTAGTGTTGTTATTAAAAATATTTTCTAGCTCTGGTGTGTTTAAATCATACTATATGCATTGTTATAAATAATTTAACATAGCAACTCATCATTTCAGAGCTAATTAAATGGGGGGAGGTGGAATTGCTCCATAAGAAATCAGGCACACCCTATTAGTCATGATTAGTTTTTGCATTTGCTCAAAACCGTTCAGTCTTAACAGAGGAGAAGTAAAATATTTTTCAAAGCATTTCTCTTTAGTTTTGGATGATTTTCAATAAAGGAGAACTTCGTCTTCAAATTTTAAAATGAGAGATTACATACCAGAGACATTAATTTTCTAAAGGTGTATTATATATAGGGTAGTTGGGTAGATAGTCAATGTGTTAAAAAATAGCATTCCTTACCGAAGTAAGTGATAGAGTTTTCAGTGAAACAGTAACGGAATGCAATAAACTAAATGTACCATAGTACAGTTGAGAAATGAGGAAGATAGCAATCAGGAACCAGGAAAATAAGCAATGAGCTAAAATCAGGAAGAATGTATGAATGAGTTCTTTCGTTACTTTTGAAAAGGTTTGCCATTTCAAGTAACAACAAGAGACGAGGAGCCATCAATGAGCAAGACGGATCAAAAGAAAGCAACCAGGTCCACATCCACAAAGCCGACGAACCTTCAAGACAAAGACACTTGTAACAAGTGCTCTAAAACGGCCAGACTGTCAGGACACATCCGGTGTGTAAAATGCCAACAGTGGCAACACTTGCGATGTGTTGGGATGACCTTAAGCGAAGCCAAGCTGAAGAAGGTCAAGTTCATCTGCAGTGATTGCAATTAGTGAAACTAAATGCATATCATCGTGCTTTAGTTTTTAGTTTAGTCTGTAAAATTTGGAATGCCAGTGTTTTTTAAGACAAGTGAACCCTTTCACGTGCTTGTCCATGAAAATTTTTTTGTGTAACCACTGAATGGGGTATAATATTTTCATTTACACATTTACCCAGAAAACAGATCACATTATTGATCCTTTCGAAATTACAAAATTGAACAAATATTTTACAAGCGATATCTTTCAATGAAACATCGTAAATAGACAGAGTGAAAATTTACTAAGTGCACGACAAATTTTTCGCTCATAAAGACATCTCTCATAACATTCACGGACCGACCAGTTCCGAAACTGCTCAAGATTTTTTAGTGTAGGTCTACATGTACTGCGAACTGTGTGTGCATATTTTCTACATGTGTGTCTTTTGAGTGTATTATACACAGTATTTTTGCTGACATTCCCCCAAAACACTGTATCTCCTTACGTCATTACACCATGCCATGTGCTCATACATAGGCGGAAAGTCACGCAAATGCATCCGCGTAACCTAGCGTGTATGTTAAGGACTTAACTGCAAACTGGGCATAAAAAAGGAAAAATGTAGCCGGAATTTAAGCTCAGGCTTTTCTTTTGGAAAGCCCAAGGAATTACCAACAACTATGAGTGAAATCAAACCAGTCGCCTATCAAAATAAGCTCTGAAAAGGATATGATAGCTTGCTTGCATGAGCTTTTAACCTAGAGATTTTACCTCAGTGTAAAGGTAATGTTCATTTTCTGCCATAATAATCATAATAGAAAATTATTGACAATAACTTTATTGCATGGAAGGATCACTGTTGTTGTAGTTGGTTCAATGAGACAATAAGTTTTATTGCATGGAAGGTTTTTTCTGTTGTTGTGGTTGGTTCAATGAGAGACTTCAATTCAAATAACATTTGTTGTGGAATGAAGTATTAAAATTTTATTTGCTAGAATTACAACTTATACTGAGTTGCCAACCGTTTAAGAAATATATTCCTAAAAAGGGATACAACTGTGTGTAAATACCATGATGGTACCTTAAAAAAGAAAAAATTAGAGCTACAAATGTATAATTTCATTTGATCTTTTGGCTTCTACTAGTACTACTTACTATCATGTAACTACTGTTGGTGGAATATATGCAGATTTGAGACAAACCTGCCAACAAACCCTGACTATAAACAAAATGTGACAACTTTCTTCCCCGTTATAGTTATTAACTGTTATTGGTATTAACGTGAATTTGTTTGCTGAGGTCTATAGATAACGAAGATTAATTTGTAGATTTTAATTAAGTAAATAAATAAAATTATAACATTATGCAATAAAGTTCTAAACTGTAGTTGCCAAATTTATTGTCACCACTCATCATGGTGACCAAAAATGGTCGCAGCTCGGAGCTCTGTATGAGCACTACATTGTCTTGTAGGACTTGTTGAGCTTTTAGGGTTTGTTGGACATGTGAGTCTTGTAGGGCTTGTAGGGGTTGTAGGGTATGTAGGGCATGAAGGGCTTGTACCTTGGGCATATAGGGCTTGTAGGGCATGTAAGACATGTAGGGGTTGTAGGGCATGTAGGACTTGTAGGGCATGTAGGGCTTGTATGGTTTGTAGGGCTTGTAGGGGTTGTATGGTTTGTAGGGCTGTAGGGCTTGTAGGGTATGTAGGGCTTGTAGGGCATGTAGGGGTTGTAGGGTATGTAGGACATGTAGGGTTTGTAGGGCTTGTAGGGCATGTAGGGCTTGTAGGGCTTGTAGGGCATGTAGGGCTTGTAGGGTATGTAGGGGTTGTAGGGCATGTAGGGCTTGTAGGACATGTGGGTTGTACAATGTAGGACATGTGGGGCTCAGCTTCTCTTTCTTGTTTCAACTACTGCCTGCCATCAACACACGTGTTGGACTTTTCAACCTACATGTATTTGTGCATATGGTAGAGTATGTATATGATCCTTTTAGCAACTGTAACTTGAAGTACTGCCAGCCATCTTGTAGGGCTTGTAGGGCCCTACAAACAGCCCTACAGAAAAACGCTTGGCCTAAATCGTGCCACATATGTCAACAATGCCTTTGACAAAGGAGAACTGTCAATTTGTCAGAAAAGAGGCATTATCACTCTTCTACCAAAGAAAGACAAACCCATCGCTGTTCTAAACAACTTGCTTCCAGTTAGTTTGCTAAATGTGGACTATAAAACTGCCACTAAAGTAATAGCAAACAGACTAGCAAAAGTGCTCCTAGACATCACAAGTCCAAATCAAAGTAGCTATGTGAAGAATAGATATGTTGGCAAAAATGTCAGACTCATTTCTGATGTTATTGACTATACCAAAGAAAAGCAAACACAAGGCATCGCCCTTTTCTTGACTTTAAGAAAGCTTTTGATTCAATCAAACCGGAGTACTTGCACAAAGTCTCGGATGTTTTTAACTTCAAGCAAGATTTCAAAAGATGGGTTAAAGTGCTTTATATGGGTATTTCTAGCTGTGTTACATACAGTGGTTTTGCATCCCTTTTTTTAACCTTAAACATGGAGTAAGACAAAGCTACCCGTTATCAGGACTCCTGTTT
>JAHPZR010036206.1:25000-28451 GCA_019787425.1 Platygyra sinensis
ATAACAAGCGACATGAACAGGTGACATTCATTGATAGTGTACAACCCTCCCTTTCAGAAATTCCTGGATCCGCCCCTGCTCAAGTAGCTGATGTTTGTCATCCCAGAAATTTGTGTTTGTTGATAATCGCTCGGCTTATAGTCGAATAAACATTGAATTTCAAATCTTGTTCAGCACCCGTAATTTTTTTTTTGACGAAAATACTCGGCTAGAAGCCGAACCGCCTATCTTGGTGAGATCTGACTTGTTCTCAGTTTAATTTGTTGCAAAAATCGCTCGGCTTATAGGCGAATAAATACGGTAGTTGCCATATTTAATTTTGCGAGGTGCGAGAAATTTGCTTGCATATATGTCCTGCCATGACAGGACTATATGCAAGCAAATTTCTCGCACCTCGCAAAATTAAATATGGCAACTACCGTATTTATTCGCCTATAAGCCGAGCGATTTTTGCAACAAATTAAACTGAGAACAAGTCAGATCTCACCAAGATAGGCGGTTCGGCTTCTAGCCGAGTATTTTCGTCAAAAAAAAAATTACGGGTGCTGAACAAGATTTGAAATTCAATGTTTATTCGACTATAAGCCGAGCGATTATCAACAAACACAAATTTCTGGGATGACAAACATCAGCTACTTGAGCAGGGGCGGATCCAGGAATTTCTGAAAGGGGGGAGGGGGTTGTACACTATCAATGAATGTCACCTGTTCATGTCGCTTGTTATACCTGAACCTGATACGACCTTTGCGAAATGTACATTATCTTTTCATAACTTGACAAGCAGTCGAATGGTAAAAGTGAAATAACTTCGTAAAAACAATTTTATATTATTATTATTTTACGAAGAATCAGGCAAAATAACAAAAAAATTCTCAAAGGGGGGTTGCAACCCCAAAACCCCTCCCCTGGATCCGCTCTGTTGAGGCATTTTGTTATCGTAGATGGCGTCGTCTTCTGTCTGATACATCGAGAGCATTTGAGATCCTACACATTTTGAACAATCTTCTCGATCCAGTCAGGCTTTAAAGCCTGGATCACTGCATAACTCCTTCGCTTTGCAGAATTAACCCGCTTTAGGCAATTTCTGTAAAGATAAAAGAGAAGCAAGATTTAAATCAATGATTTGACTCCTTTTGAAAACATGAGAAACTGGCCAATCAGAAGCGGTCATTCCCATGGCTTGTGGAAACATTGCAACACGATCTGACAGAAATGAACTGATTTACATGTAAGCATTTCATTGTTTTAAAAAAAACGGAAGACTTACTTGACTTCCTGCTCTGAGAACCAATCCAGTAGTGTTTGATCAAATTCATGATTCCTTGGCGAGTAACAGCCCATTGTCTTTTGTTTTGCCGGCATTTTTAGCTCACCATTGAAGAGGTTCGCTTGATCCTTTTGCCAGCAACGAACCATCAATTCACTGATTCCGTAATCTCTAGCGATCTCAAAGTTGTTTTCGACGGCCTTTACTTCAGCAATGACTTTTAGTTTGAAGGCTAAGTTTTACCAAGAACAACAATCTTTTCGCATGATTGATTACGACAACTTTGAAAGAGAGGGATAGGATTCAAGACTACGACTCAGGTGAATGTTTTGTCATGTCACACGTGGTTCTATTTATTTACTTCAAGCATGTAAAGCCAGATCACATTAAATTCCAACTTACTGGTATCTGGGATTTGCCGTTGCTTTCAATTAAACGACCAATAACAAGTGGTTGTATGTTTACTGAGAGGGAAGCTTCTTTTGTTTTCGGTTGACATTAATTTGTGTCTCTTAATGACATGTGTAAAGTACTTCGCAATTATTGGTTCTCGGCTTATAGCCGAGTGTTTTGCATTCATTTTTCAGTAAAATCTAACACGCGTTTGATATAAAAAAGTTTAGGGTCTCAGCTTATAGCCAAGATCGGCTTATAGGCGGATAAATACGGTACGCGTGAATTCATAATGGCATGATGCCAAAAGTTGCACATGCGCAGGTCATGATGCAGCTCCTTTAAAAATATCTTTACGAGGCACGGTCCTCTCCAATTAGGATTGCGTTACTTGAGATTTACATTTTGTCAAGAAGCTACCCAATCAGGGTTAGAAAAGCTTTGACATATGTCACCTTCCATGGGAAAATGCTCACTAACAATGATCCATTAAACGGGAGCAAACTAACAGATAGTTAATGGATTGCTAACGGCTTTGAAGTCATTCAAATGCTTTGTACAAATGTTCTAACGATCAGCCCTGACCTTCTAACGGTTTGTCTTAAACGCTCTGATGGTTTATCTTAACACTCCAATGGTTTGCGTTATTCAAACGTTCTAACTGTTTGTCGTGAAGTTCTAGTGACTGATCACCACTTCTAACGGATCGTAAGTTGTGAATGATGTGATTGAAATTATACATTATGAATTGTGGAAATTGAATTAGATATGTTGAATCGAATCAGTGCATTTTTAGACTTTTTTCTATGTCATGTATTATCTCTCGCCATTTAACAAAGTCTTTAGTCAAACGGTCGATAACATTCAATGAGGCCTTCAAGGGGTAGAATCAACAAGCAAACATCAGGCTCCAAAAATAGATGATAATCTTCTCCCAAAACACTGATGTAGAACTAACAGAAACACTCAGAAAAGCAAGAGTTTGTGGCAGTTACATATTCAGACCATTCACTTTCCATTTCTCTTAGTGTTCTTCACGGCAGCGGTGTTTGTCGGCAACAAAACAAGTGAGAGACAGAGTCGTAAATGAGCAAAAAAGGGACACCAGACCACCAGCGATAAACAATTGACTGTGCAGCAGACAGTCAAGGTGTCTTTTGTTAAGAATCTGCTAAACAATGGCAAGTTAACAACTACAGGGAATGGTTGGCAGTTAACTGCATTCCATACTCTAAGTTTCAAAAAATACACCAGTGGACCTTTGAGTTGAAATTGTGGAAAATTAAAATAATTTTAGTGTCTCGCTATTTGTCATTGTGAACAGTTTTTTCATGAACAACTTAATACAAATTTTTGTTGAAATTTGATCCACTGGGATAAGAGGGCATACGTCTGAAGTGTGCGTGACCACCTCAAGATACCCCAATTTACATTTTCAACTCCATTGATAAAATTGTTGTGTGATGACCCCAAAAACTTTGCCAACGACTTTCATTTACTTTAGAACTACCTGTTAATCTAAAGAAGCTTTCATAGCCCAAGCAGTTTGTAGAGTCAAATAATATTGTACATCACACATACAAACACTTGGTCTCATTATTTTTTTCTTAAAAACTACCTAGGATTAAAATCTTCCTGCAGAAACGAGGCAAAAACGACAAGAGCACAACATCTATCATTAATTTTTGTCTTAAATAAATCTCCATAGTTTTTCTTTTTCAACAGCAGATTCTACTGGGAACTTGCTAAACACTTAACTCAAAAAAAATTTAACTTGTTGCTATCTAAAGG
>JAHPZR010036209.1:0-2500 GCA_019787425.1 Platygyra sinensis
ATCGATGCACTTCCTCCGACGGTGCTTGCTATACCAGTGTCTTCTGTCACCGCGTCCAGCTTCCTCGAACACTTATCCAAGATTTTAAAAGCTTTGTGCAGTTTGTCTTCATAATCATCAATGCTGTAACCGATGATGACGTCAAGGTAGTTGTCAGCCAGATGTTTCCAAAACTGCGCCTTGTTGAGAGGGTTTGGATTAGCTTGTACGGGCTTGAAGTCGTCCCAAAGGTTTTCTGGAATAAAAAACCACTTCTGAGATGACGTGTCTTCGTTAGCGACTTGGATGGTGACCGGCAGCTTTGTAGCATCGATGACAAGGTCGTTCGAGCTGCTCTTAATCGCTCCTCCTTCAACTCGCCACTTTTGATTGAGGCCATCGTGCGCTTTCCAGGCGTGGCACACAGCTCCTGCTTTCTTACTCTTGCCTTTGATAGTAACTACTAAGCCAAGTTTACTGACCAGCCTACAATCCTTATCCCATCTCCACAGCTGACTGGGTTTTCCATGCGCTTCACTCAGGACGAGATCTCTGTCTTTCCTTCCCGAAGAAATGTCAAGAACTTTGAATCCATCTGTCTGGTTGACTATGAAGAAATACTTGACTGAAGGTAAAATCAGCCGGCCATCCGGCCAAGCGTTTTCGGGAACAAAATACCACTTCTGAGGTAAGCTGCCGTCTACTTCATGCATGGAAACACTCTGGTTCCTGGCATCAATAGCAAGGTTATTCAAGTCGCTCTTTATCGCATCGTCTTCAAAATGCCACTTTTGATTGAGGCCATCGTGTGCATTCCAGGCATGGCACACAGCTCCTGCTTTCTTTCTTTTGCCTTTGACATCAGCTACCAAGCCCAGTTTACTGACCAGCCTGCAGTCTTCATCCCATATCCACAGCTGACTGGGTTTTCCACGCTTCGCCTTACTTAGGATGAGATCTCTGTCTTTCCTTCCTGTAGAAATGTCAAGAACTAATTCGTTTTTCTGGTTGACTATGAAGAAATACTTGACTGAAGGTAAAACCAGCCGGCCATCCGGCCAAGCGTCTTCAGGAACAAAATACCACTTCTGAGGTAACCTGCCGTCTACTTCATACATGGAAACCGGCTGGGTCCGGGCATCCATAACAAGGTTATTCAGATCGCTCTTTATCTCATCGTCTTCAAAATGCCACTTTTGACTGAGGCCATCGTGCGCATTCCAGGCGTGGCACACAGTTCCCGGTTTCTTGTTCTTGCCTTTGATATCAGCTACCAAGCCTAGTTTACTGACCAGCCTGCAGTCTTCATCCCATCTCCACAGCTGACTGGGTTTTTCATCCGCCTCAGTCAGGACGAGATCTCCGTCTTTTTTTCCCGTGGAAATGTGAAGAACGTTTCCATTTGTCTGGTTGACTATGAAGAAGTACTTAACTGAAGATAAAACCAGCCGCCCATCCGGCCAAGCATTTTCGGGAACAAAATACCACTTCTGAGGTAACCTGCCGTCTACTTCATGCATGGAAACCGGATGGGTCCGGGCATCTATAACAAGGTTATTCAAGTCGCTCTTTATCTCATCGTCTTCAAAGTGCCACTTTTGATTGAAACCATCGTGTGCATTCCAGGCGTGGCACACAGTTCCTGGTTTCTTGTTCTTGCCTTTGATATCAGCTACCAAGCCCAGTTTACTGACCAGCCTACAATCTTCATCCCATCTCCACAGCTGACTGGGTGTTCCATGCGCTTCAGTCAGGACGAGATCTCCGTCTTTTTTTCCCGTAGAAATGTCAAGAACTTTTCCATTTGACTGGTTGACTATGAAGAAATACTTGAGTGAAGGTACGACCATGCGGCCAAGCGTTTTTGGGGAACAAAATACCACTTCTGAGGTAAGCTGCCGTCTACTTCATGCATGGAAACTGGCTGGGTCCGGGCATCTATAACAAGGTTATTCAAGTCGCTCTTTATCTCATCGTCTTCAAAATGCCACTTTTGATTGAAACCATCGTGTGCTTTCCAGGCGTGGCACCCAGTTCCTGGTTTCTTGTTCTTGCCTTTGATATCAGCTACCAAGCCCAGTTTACTGACTAGTCTACGATCTTCATCCAATCTCCACAGCTGACTGGACTTTGCACGCGCCTTACTTAGAACGAGATCTCCACCTTTCTCACCTGTTAAAATGTCAAGAACTTTTTCATTTGTCTGGTTGACTATGAAGAAATACTGATCGTCTGGGGTGGAATTTAATTCACTCATTTTGGTGTTTTCTTCGATTCTACGTCGTAAAGCACCTTGCTCTGTGTTTATGGCTTCTCAGTTAGGTCAAATCTTTCCGGCACTTTTAAGTTGACACTCCTTGACTCTGAAAGAACAAAACGACGTTGTGAGCAAAAGTGGAGCAAATTGAACAATACGAATGCCGCGAAGGTCTCGTTATGAACTCCGAAGGTATAGGACGCCTTTTCGATGTAGACTTTACCTATCAAAGAAATAAGAAAATGAAAAAAAAAAAAAAAGAGA
>JAHPZR010036209.1:7500-15000 GCA_019787425.1 Platygyra sinensis
TTCCTGTATATTTCCCTCAGCAAATTGGTTGATTCTCTATTTTGCTACATTTGTTTAAAGTAACATTCAGGCCCGCAAACGTTAGCCTCTTAGTGAATTATGGCCTTCGATTGCTCAACGGAATAATTTATTTTCTCAGTGGAGCCTTTAAGTAGAATCTTAATGCCGTCGTGTTTGGTACCTCTGTGGCAATTTTTATTTAAGTTTATTGGCTCATTCATGTTGCAACTATTGAATCGGTCGGATCAGTGGCCTTCGATTCTCTATTACCGTGACCTTTTGTTTATTAGCCTGTGGTGACCTTACAGGATAATCTTACATGATGTTTATCACGAACGGTTATGCAGGTCTCATATCCGAGTCTTTTCAAGGCTATTGTAGTTTCTTAGAAGAGTGCACCTCCATTATTTTGTTGCATTACTAGCATCCAACAGGTGTCAGTGTTTTGTAACCGTCAGGTTACCGTGTTGGAATTGAATTCTAGGATGCTGTATAATGATCTTGTTTGGCAAATGTTTTAGGTTGTTTTCTTCTCACATCACGAAACAGTGGGAGTCGTGTTAAGCCTGTCTACTCTACCATTTTCAACTGCCCTGATCTCTAACACGGACCTGACATCACTGAGTGCGATGTTGCGCTTATTCTACTTGAATTTAAGCGGCTGACTCTGTCTTCGGCGAAACAACGAATACAATGTTCTTCTCACGAGTTGAATCCACACAAGAAATATACACAATAGGCCGCAAAGCCTGAAATACAACAGACTTTCCAACTCCAGCTGAAGATTCATAAAAACATCGCTCGTCGATTCAAAAACAAATCGCAAGGCTTCCTCTTGATGCTTATTGAGGCTATCAAACCCGAAAACTTCCCTGAACTCATCCTCTGCAATTTTTTAACACGCGTTTGCGAGAGCGCCACGCACGATCTCTGTGTGTTACCTCTTCAGATATGCAAGGTGAAATGTGATTGGTTTTTGAGCGCTGACGTCACGGAAATCGTTCTCGTGGCTCGGGTTCGCAGACGTTATTTTCGGCGGAGACAACCGACAGCCGGAAATACGTCTGCGTTCGCAGGCTAGGTTTTCTTCTATTTCGCTAAAATCTTAACATGATTTGGCTGGATTGTTGAGGAATAGATTGTTCTTTTGCCGATGTGTGATAACTACTAACCCTAAAGTGTTATATCACTTCGAAGTCAGGGTTTTTGAAGAGCTGGCGGCGGGCTCTGCTCGGTCGGCGTAATCAGAGATTTTTGTTGCCGCTAAAGGAGAAAATATTCGTAAAAGGTCATTTCATTGACGATTCAAACGAATATGAATTTATATATGTCCCGAGCTCAAGTTCTAGTGAGAAAAAAAGCACCCTGGGCTTTATTTTACTCCCGCAAACGTTTGAGCCAGGGTGACAGAAGCTTGGACCATATGTGACAAACTGTCCTGAAAACGTCAGCAGGAAGTACATTGATCTTCCATGTGACAGAAGCCTGCATCCCATGTGACAAACTGTTATGATTGACACATTTTTCGCATTCTGATCGTTCTTAGTTGCAGAACAAATTTTTAACTTCCGGTTTCAGCATCCCTGTTACCCTGTTATAATCGTGGCGCGCACGCGTAATACGCAATCCGCTGGTCACTGTCAAGATTAGGGTTGCGGGTCTCTCTTGGGCCCGCAATTATTATTATTACTATTACTATCGCTATCATTATTATCATCATCATCATCATCATCATCATCATTACTATTACTATTACTATTACTATTACTATTACTATTACTATTACTATTACTATTACTATTACTATTACTATTACTACTACTATTACTACTATTACTATTACTACTACTACTTCTTCTTCTACTTCTTCTACTTCTTCTACTACTACTTCTTCTACTACTACTTCTTCTACCACTACTTCTTCTACTACTACTTCTTCTACTACTACTACTACTACTACTACTTCTTCTTCTTCTTCTTCTTCTACTTCTTCTTCTTCTTCTTCTTCTGCTGCTACTACTACTACTACTACTACTACTACTACTACTACTGCTACTACTACTACTACTACTACTACTACTACTACTACTGCTGCTACTGCTGCTACTACTGCTACTACTGCTACTACTGCTGCTACTGCTACTGCTGCTGCTACTGCTACTGCTACTGCTACTGCTACTGCTACTGCTACTGCTACTGCTACTGCTACTACTACTACTACTACTACTACTACTACTACTACTACTAGATTCTTCCTCGGAAAAATGCTTGGATTCTCATCATCGGAGTCACGGTTTTCATGGTTGAAAGATTTCAAAAAGAAGAATAAGTGATTAAATCGGTGACTTAATCAATTATTTAATCACTTCAATTTATAAATAAGAAACGCTGAAACGGCCGACAAGATGAATACACCGGTTTTCAACGTCTCATGACTCGTTTCACCATTCCCCGAGCTTTGCAGCGCTTGTTGCGGTAGCTGGCGCGAGCTTTGCTTCTCATTGTTCGAAGAGCTTTGCTTCTCTCTACCATTTGAGCTTTGCTTCTCACTATCCGTAGAGCCCTGCGTCTCACTCTACCGGTGAATCGGATTTGAAGGATGTCTCTCGGTCTCTTGTTCCTCGACCCACCCCCATCCATCAGCCTTACTCCGATTCTCTTCATGTCCTGATTAACCGAACTATTCACTCCGAGTTTCATGTCAGCACTCGCGTTCAAATTATTATTATATCCCACCGTGCTCTCGGTGTTTATCTCGAGATCAGAGGGCATCAACCAAGTCCCGGAGAGATAGCGAGATCGAGTCTCACATTCGCCTCATCGACCGCGAGTTGAAATCTCTGAACGCTCTTACTGATGTCAGTCTGTCTTATCGCGTCTTTCATCAATGTCAAGAATTCACTCTGCGCCTCCTTCGCACTTCCAGCGGGCCAAAGGATTGATGATCTCACGTTGACCTGAGCCCAGAGGACGCCAATATACAAAGGCCTCAATCGATTGATTTAATCTCCCCATCCCAACTTGAGGTAATCCTCTTGATGTAGAGATCATGAAATAATCAACTGATCCCGTGCGAGATCATTCATCATAAAATTGAGTAAATTTCCGTCAATGGCCTTCCCACCTTCATCACTGAACTTGTTGAATCCGGGATATTTAACTCCAGCGGGTCTCAGGCCCATAGCCGTCACCCGGATGAATGTTTTTCCGAGCCCAGGATTAGCTCCTTTCTTACAACGGAAGTCTAAGTCAGGACAGATTTCAAACTCATCGCATACTCTCTTATAGGATGCTTTATCATAATCATTATCAGTCCGACTGAAAGTCTGATCCCTGGCAAAGCTGATACACTCTGAATCCCTCCCATCTCCCATAGAATCCTTCTCGTCGTGAAATAAGTATGAAACATCAGAAATGATTTGATCTGTTGATCAACTAACGTTTAAGAGCGACTTGCTGTAACGGTCATCTATACCTATGCAAGATAGAAAAAATCGATTTTCTGAAAATTTGTCAGGAAGAAGGTTTTTACTAACTTGTTTCAAAACAGTAACTTTGAGGTTGTTTGGATTTTTATTTTCTTCTCCAGACCGCCTTTTGTATTTTGCCCCTAAAAGAGCCAAACTTGGCCCTGAAATTGCACTTTTTGCGAAGGCTGGCAAGCCAAAATGCTGTGCGTGGCTGGAAAAGCTGACCCATTTTATTAAAATATAATGTTTTAGCACTTATTTCGCGTTGTCAGATCCACATGTAATTTGAACCTGAATTTTTAACAAATTTTCAAAATTATACGCGACGGCGATGTCGCGTCACGTCCAAAGTTAGGTCAAATTCGTGGACCAAAAAGTCAATCTGGTACACGGATTTACCTCCCAAAACTATTTTTCTGGATAAAAGTATCACTTCTGTCACGTTTTATCGCAAATTTAGCTTGGGTAAATAAAACGCAAAAATTTGACAGCGTCTTGAAACCAGACACCTGAGCTAATCGCTTGACATTTTGACCTTTCACGCCGCGATTATTATCTCGAACGTTGACCCTGAAATGTTTGCCTGTGGGTCTCAATCCGGTTAAATAATTGTTTTAAGCCTCTAGATATCAGTTATAGCAATTTAAAGACAGTTTCTAGCTGCAAACGAACATGTTTAGCAAAGGCTAATTTGAATAAATAAGCTTAAACATGTAGCGGTCAGCGAGCACAGAATGCACGCGACAAATATGTCGGTTTATAAATCGTTATCGGGAAAAATCTTGCGGAAAACTAGAAGAATAAATAGTTTACTAAATACTTGGAGTTATTTCTTACCTTAATCTCGCCTACCGTGATAATAAATGGTCACATTGCTGCGGCTTCATAGCTTGTTCGAAACAGTCTCGACGGTTGCCAGGCAACAAACAAAATCACAGACACAGGACTCCCAAGGTCGCGTGAGAGCGGCGGCGTTATTTATTTATTTTAATTGTGACTATTTGTTTGGTTGTCTGTTTGTTCTTTGTAATTGATTGTTTTGTTGCTGTTTTTTAATATATAAGTTTTACCGCATTTATGTCATTTTTATTCTCATAGCCAATTATCTTTTGTGCTTACCCTATGTCAACGAGCATGCCTCAGAAAACAGGCGTGCCCTCCCTTTAACTCTGACCTGTCTTGTTTTAGCGCCCTTCTAGCGCGATTAATACGGATTTTTTGACCTGTAAATAACATTACGTAACTGCAGAATCCTGCATCTATGTTAAAGTTAGAAATTTTAATTTAATAGCTTTATGTGGTTTTGCACATTTGTCGGGTAATCGTGTGGATCAAGTGCAGACAATCCGGCAAATGTCCAGTGTGTGGTTGCGGGAAGCTGGTTAAAGAGTCCTGAAGGCCACCTTCGAATTTTTTTGTATTTGAAGACTGTACCTTAGACTGTGAATCGAAGCTCTTGCTTGCTCGGCAGGTAAGAGAGTACATATCACTTTTATTGCCGTATCACTTGTATTGTAAGGCAAACACAAAGGGATTTTAATTCTTGTAATTAGTGTTATAATCTGCGGCCTAAACCTTCAATGTGAGAGCCACGCTGGACCACACCTCGCAATAGGTAACTGTGCATGCTGGCTTTGATACACCTGTCAACTGTCACGCATCATGCACTATTGTCACGCACTATGTATGACTGTCACCCAAAAATCACGAAGCTGGTTCGAGATAATAATCGCGGCGTGAAAGGTCAAAATGTCAAGCGATTAGCTCAGGTGTCTGGTTTCAAGACGCTGTCAAATTTTTGCGTTTATTTACCCAAGCTAAATTTGCGATAAAAAGTGAGATGAAGTGATACTTTTATCCAGAAAAATAGTTTTGGGAGGTAAATCCATGTACCAGATTGACTTTTTGGTCCACGAATTTGACCTAACTTTGGACGTGACGCGACATCGCCGTCGCGTATAATTTTGAAAATTTGTTAAAAATTCAGTTCAAATTACATGTGGATCTGACAACGCGAAATAAGTACTAAAACATTATATTTTAATAATATGGGTTAGCTTTTCCAGCCACGCACAGCATTTTGGCTTGCCAGCCTTCGCAAAAAGTGCAATTTCAGGGCCGAGTTTGGCTCTTTTAGGGGCAAAATACAAAAGGCGGTCTGGAGAAGAAAATAAAAATCCAAACAACCTCAAAGTTACTGTTTTGAAACAAGTTAGTAAAAACCTTCTTCCTGACAAATTTTCAGAAAATCGATTTTTTCTATCTTGCATAGGTATAGATGACCGTTACAGCAAGTCGCTCTTAAACGTTAGTTGATCAACAGATCAAATCATTTCTGATGTTTCATACTTATTTCACGACGAGAAGGATTCTATGGGAGATGGGAGGGATTCAGAGTGTATCAGCTTTGCCAGGGATCAGACTTTCAGTCGGACTGATAATGATTATGATAAAGCATCCTATAAGAGAGTATGCGATGAGTTTGAAATCTGTCCTGACTTAGACTTCCGTTGTAAGAAAGGAGCTAATCCTGGGCTCGGAAAAACATTCATCCGGTGACGGCTATGGGCCTGAGACCCGCTGGAGTTAAATATCCCGGATTCAACAAGTTCAGTGATGAAGGTGGGAAGGCCATTGACGGAAATTTACTCAATTTTATGATGAATGATCTCGCACGGGATCAGTTTGATTATTTCATGATCTCTACATCAAGAGGATTACCTCAAGTTGGGATGGGGAGATTAAATCAATCGATTGAGGCCTTTGTATATTGGCGTCCTCTGGGCTCAGGTCAACGTGAGATCATCAATCCTTTGGCCCGCTGGAAGTGCGAAGGAGGCGCAGAGTGAATTCTTGACATTGATGAAAGACGCGATAAGACAGACTGACATCAGTAAGAGCGTTCAGAGATTTCAACTCGCGGTCGATGAGGCGAATGTGAGACTCGATCTCGCTATCTCTCCGGGACTTGGTTGATGCCCTCTGATCTCGAGATAAACACCGAGAGCACGGTGGGATATAATAATAATTTGAACGCGAGTGCTGACATGAAACTCGGAGTGAATAGTTCGGTTAATCAGGACATGAAGAGAATCGGAGTAAGGCTGATGGATGGGGGTGGGTCGAGGAACAAGAGACCGAGAGACATCCTTCAAATCCGATTCACCGGTAGAGTGAGACGCAGGGCTCTACGGATAGTGAGAAGCAAAGCTCAAATGGTAGAGAGAAGCAAAGCTCTTCGAACAATGAGAAGCAAAGCTCGCGCCAGCTACCGCAACAAGCGCTGCAAAGCTCGGGGAATGGTGAAACGAGTCATGAGACGTTGAAAACCGGTGTATTCATCTTGTCGGCCGTTTCAGCGTTTCTTATTTATAAATTGAAGTGATTAAATAATTGATTAAGTCACCGATTTAATCACTTATTCTTCTTTTTGAAATCTTTCAACCATGAAAACCGTGACTCCGATGATGAGAATCCAAGCATTTTTCCGAGGAAGAATCTAGTAGTAGTAGTAGTAGTAGTAGTAGTAGTAGTAGTAGTAGCAGTAGCAGTAGCAGTAGCAGTAGCAGTAGCAGTAGCAGTAGCAGTAGCAGTAGCAGCAGCAGTAGCAGTAGCAGCAGTAGTAGCAGTAGTAGCAGTAGTAGCAGCAGTAGCAGCAGTAGTAGTAGTAGTAGTAGTAGTAGTAGTAGTAGTAGCAGTAGTAGTAGTAGTAGTAGTAGTAGTAGTAGTAGTAGCAGCAGAAGAAGAAGAAGAAGAAGAAGTAGAAGAAGAAGAAGAAGAAGAAGTAGTAGTAGTAGTAGTAGTAGTAGAAGAAGTAGTAGTAGAAGAAGTAGTGGTAGAAGAAGTAGTAGTAGAAGAAGTAGTAGTAGAAGAAGTAGAAGAAGTAGAAGAAGAAGTAGTAGTAGTAATAGTAATAGTAGTAATAGTAGTAGTAATAGTAATAGTAATAGTAATAGTAATAGTAATAGTAATAGTAATAGTAATAGTAATAGTAATAGTAATAGTAATGATGATGATGATGATGATGATG
>JAHPZR010036209.1:20000-24322 GCA_019787425.1 Platygyra sinensis
TCTCCGCGGACGAACGCTATCGCACCACGTGCTCAATTTAAACCAATAAAAATAGGAGATAATTTAGTGGTGAACTATAAAACTTGTTAATATAAATCTACTAGCGTTCTATCACAAATACAAGCCGTTCTCTGATTGGCTTCGCTACTCACTATCTATTTAAACAATAGAGTGTTTCTGTCGAGGAACTATTGGCTGATAGTTGCCCCGCGGAAATTTCATGTTCTTAAAACAAATATTTGCCCGAGAAGCGAAGCTTCGAGGACAAATATGCTAGCTTTAAGAACATCAAATTTCCAAGGGGCAACTATCATCAGACCGATAGTTCGGAGACATAAACACTCTATTGTCTTTATTGTTCACCACTAATTTTCCCGTAGAGGCATGGCTCAAAACTGAAAACGACAAGAATTTATTTCTCAAATTTCTAAACGCTATGGAGCGCTTACGTGTTTCGTATTTTCCGTTTTATCCTCTTCAGATGATATTACGTCTACAACTTAAACAAGAAACCTAAAGAGGAAACCTCGAATCTTGAAACCTCTGCGCCCGCTTGACATTTTACTGTACCGTAGTTTACCGCAGTTTTCAGCCTAAAAAAAATTCTTCTCTTGCTCTTTTCTAACTAAAATCGACCTGGGACGATAAATTCTTTCATATTATCTAAAAGAACTATAAGAGAAGGCTGCCTTTCATGAGTCACTTCTGCTGAGCTGGCACTATCGTCTGATAGTCGCCCTAGGGCATTCTATTTAACAGTTAGACTACGAGCCCGAGTTTTCTACGGGCAGATAGTCACCGAGGCGCAGCCGAGTTGTCTATAACTCGTAGAAAACGAGGGCGAGTAGTCTAATTGTTTTAGTATAAATTTACCGTAGTCTCATTGCATAAAAAGAAAAAATGTCAAGTAACGCGTAGAAAAGAACTGTTTTATTATGTTACATCAGGTTCAAACGTGATGCGCGATGTGCACTGATACGGAACTGTTGACTATCAGCAGATAGTCAACGGTAATATAGCCAATCAAATTCACGGATTCACAATAGACTACGGTAAATTTATACTAATGACAGATAGTGCCCGCGTGAGATCGTACCACGTGATCTGTTTTGACCAATGCCGACAATGGAAAATTTAGTGGTGAACTATAATCTGTGATAGAGAGTGAGTAGCGTAGCAGTGTGCCCTTTATAACAAAATGACGCTCGCTTATTAGCGCTTTCGTAGTGTCTGTGAAGAGAATTTAGATAATGTTTTGAACGACTAGTAGATTTATACTAAAACAATTAGATTATTTGCTCTCGATTTCTATCACGTGATAGTTGACTCGGGCTGCGCCCTCGTCAACTATCACGCGATGAATTTCGAGCTCATAATCTAATTGTTTAATAGTGCCCTTGCGAGATCGGAAGGGACCTAATGAGAAAGAACGAATATAGAAATAAATTTTATAGTTAGTGTCTCAAGATTAGATGCTCCGGCAATTTACTTTAGTATGGCATTACTTCTATGACTTTTGAATTTCTAAATTAACTGGATAACGTCTCAGTTTTGATCTCATTACGTAATTGTGGTTTTCACACTTACATGTAACTACGTGTAAACTACGTGTTAGGCAGGCGCATTATAAAGGACTTCAGTTGCTAGGCGTGGATCTTTTCTAGAGTTTGATCATTTAATTTATTGCTTGGCTTTTGGGATTTTTGTTGTTTGTTTCTCTCTTTTTTTTTTTTTTTCATTTTCTTATTTCTTTGATAGGTAAAGTCTACATCGAAAAGGCGTCCTATACCTTCGGAGTTCATAACGAGACCTTCGCGGCATTCGTATTGTTCAATTTGCTCCACTTTTGCTCACAACGTCGTTTTGTTCTTTCAGAGTCAAGGAGTGTCAACTTAAAAGTGCCGGAAAGATTTGACCTAACTGAGAAGCCATAAACACAGAGCAAGGTGCTTTACGACGTAGAATCGAAGAAAACACCAAAATGAGTGAATTAAATTCCACCCCAGACGATCAGTATTTCTTCATAGTCAACCAGACAAATGAAAAAGTTCTTGACATTTTAACAGGTGAGAAAGGTGGAGATCTCGTTCTAAGTAAGGCGCGTGCAAAGTCCAGTCAGCTGTGGAGATTGGATGAAGATCGTAGACTAGTCAGTAAACTGGGCTTGGTAGCTGATATCAAAGGCAAGAACAAGAAACCAGGAACTGGGTGCCACGCCTGGAAAGCACACGATGGTTTCAATCAAAAGTGGCATTTTGAAGACGATGAGATAAAGAGCGACTTGAATAACCTTGTTATAGATGCCCGGACCCAGCCAGTTTCCATGCATGAAGTAGACGGCAGCTTACCTCAGAAGTGGTATTTTGTTCCCCAAAAACGCTTGGCCGCATGGTCGTACCTTCACTCAAGTATTTCTTCATAGTCAACCAGTCAAATGGAAAAGTTCTTGACATTTCTACGGGAAAAAAAGACGGAGATCTCGTCCTGACTGAAGCGCATGGAACACCCAGTCAGCTGTGGAGATGGGATGAAGATTGTAGGCTGGTCAGTAAACTGGGCTTGGTAGCTGATATCAAAGGCAAGAACAAGAAACCAGGAACTGTGTGCCACGCCTGGAATGCACACGATGGTTTCAATCAAAAGTGGCACTTTGAAGACGATGAGATAAAGAGCGACTTGAATAACCTTGTTATAGATGCCCGGACCCATCCGGTTTCCATGCATGAAGTAGACGGCAGGTTACCTCAGAAGTGGTATTTTGTTCCCGAAAATGCTTGGCCGGATGGGCGGCTGGTTTTATCTTCAGTTAAGTACTTCTTCATAGTCAACCAGACAAATGGAAACGTTCTTCACATTTCCACGGGAAAAAAAGACGGAGATCTCGTCCTGACTGAGGCGGATGAAAAACCCAGTCAGCTGTGGAGATGGGATGAAGACTGCAGGCTGGTCAGTAAACTAGGCTTGGTAGCTGATATCAAAGGCAAGAACAAGAAACCGGGAACTGTGTGCCACGCCTGGAATGCGCACGATGGCCTCAGTCAAAAGTGGCATTTTGAAGACGATGAGATAAAGAGCGATCTGAATAACCTTGTTATGGATGCCCGGACCCAGCCGGTTTCCATGTATGAAGTAGACGGCAGGTTACCTCAGAAGTGGTATTTTGTTCCTGAAGACGCTTGGCCGGATGGCCGGCTGGTTTTACCTTCAGTCAAGTATTTCTTCATAGTCAACCAGAAAAACGAATTAGTTCTTGACATTTCTACAGGAAGGAAAGACAGAGATCTCATCCTAAGTAAGGCGAAGCGTGGAAAACCCAGTCAGCTGTGGATATGGGATGAAGACTGCAGGCTGGTCAGTAAACTGGGCTTGGTAGCTGATGTCAAAGGCAAAAGAAAGAAAGCAGGAGCTGTGTGCCATGCCTGGAATGCACACGATGGCCTCAATCAAAAGTGGCATTTTGAAGACGATGCGATAAAGAGCGACTTGAATAACCTTGCTATTGATGCCAGGAACCAGAGTGTTTCCATGCATGAAGTAGACGGCAGCTTACCTCAGAAGTGGTATTTTGTTCCCGAAAACGCTTGGCCGGATGGCCGGCTGATTTTACCTTCAGTCAAGTATTTCTTCATAGTCAACCAGACAGATGGATTCAAAGTTCTTGACATTTCTTCGGGAAGGAAAGACAGAGATCTCGTCCTGAGTGAAGCGCATGGAAAACCCAGTCAGCTGTGGAGATGGGATAAGGATTGTAGGCTGGTCAGTAAACTTGGCTTAGTAGTTACTATCAAAGGCAAGAGTAAGAAAGCAGGAGCTGTGTGCCACGCCTGGAAAGCGCACGATGGCCTCAATCAAAAGTGGCGAGTTGAAGGAGGAGCGATTAAGAGCAGCTCGAACGACCTTGTCATCGATGCTACAAAGCTGCCGGTCACCATCCAAGTCGCTAACGAAGACACGTCATCTCAGAAGTGGTTTTTTATTCCAGAAAACCTTTGGGACGACTTCAAGCCCGTACAAGCTAATCCAAACCCTCTCAACAAGGCGCAGTTTTGGAAACATCTGGCTGACAACTACCTTGACGTCATCATCGGTTACAGCATTGATGATTATGAAGACAAACTGCACAAAGCTTTTAAAATCTTGGATAAGTGTTCGAGGAAGCTGGACGCGGTGACAGAAGACACTGGTATAGCAAGCACCGTCGGAGGAAGTGCATCGATCGTTGGTGGTGGGATGGCTGCGGTTGGCCTTGGTCTGGCCCCAATAACAGCTGGGGCCAGCGTAGGCCTCACTATCGCGGGGACTGCCACGAGTCTCGCGGGGGG
>JAHPZR010036210.1:0-14332 GCA_019787425.1 Platygyra sinensis
GGGAGAGGAGGCACATCGGAAAGGAGAGGGCAGGGGAGGGAAGGGGAGGGGAGGGGAGGGGAGGGTGATTTCTCACAGAGAGTGTCACAATGGCACAAGTTTCACCAATTATAGTAAGACTGATAAAATGAAAAGTAATCGTTTACGCTTTGATTTGCTCTTCTCAAACTCATTATTAATTCCTCACGTTAAAACAAAGAAAATCACAACCGTGAAGGAGGTTTGGATACCCGGTCATAATTAGCATAGATTTTGACGATTTTACTTCTTTTCTCTGTGTACCCTTTAGTTTCTGTTTCGACTGAGAAGATATATCACTCAAGACAGTGTTTCATTGGCTATCCAAACATTTCGAATTTCGTCAAAAATACTCCACTGCATGTTGAATTTTCAATTCTCTTCTGGGTGTTTGGATATCCAGATGAAAACACCGTTTCTCGTGTTGGATGTATTAAATAATACATCCAACATAAGACAGTGTTTCATTGGAAATCCAAACACGAGGAAGGGAGTTGAAAATATGGTGCGGGTGGAGTAATGACAAAATTTGGGGTGTTTGGATAGCCAATGAAACACTGTCTGGAGTGTTTGTTATATCTTCTCCATCGAAAACAAAACAAAGGAGTAAACAGAGAAGTAAAGTCGTCAAAAACCCATACTAATTAAGATCGGGTATCCAAACCTCCTTCTTTGTTTTAACTTGATGAATTAACGTAAGAGGCAGTGTCGCTTAGTGACTTTGTAATCCAGCAGATGGATTTGTGTTTGGTGGTACCAGATTCAACTCCTCCACAGTTTGCAAAGTTTCTGTTTTATTAACAATATTTTGTTGGCTCTTTTCGGTGTCCTCAATTAGCATAGTAGTTCTGAAGACTTGTACACTTAAAGTGATTTATTTATTTACTTATTGAAACGGAAAGGTATGAGTTTGCCTTTTGAAATCAAATACAAACGTTCTGTTGATTGAAGATTGTCACAAGTTGTGCTTAACTTGTTCCTATAGGCTCTGTTTTTGCTGGTAGCTGGCAGGGACGAGGGAACTTTAGTTTGGGTTTAAAAGAAAGTTGTAAATTCATACTACCCTGGGTGCCAAAGTTTTTTCGTAAGTGGTTTTCATTCTCAGTGAAGGATCACCAGACACCTTAAAACTTCAGTTGGTCTCAACTGAGAAAAATCATTGACAAAGTAAAACTTAAGCATAATTTCAATTATATTATAATCCATCAAATATTTTTGCTCACACACGATTGGTCTAAATACACCACATGATCGAATATTCCCCACCTAAAACTGGGGAATATCAGAGAATATTCTCCAGTTTTCAAAAGTGCATGCATTGTGAAAAAGATTTGAAGGATAATAAAAACAGTAGCGACGCAATGTGATTTAATAATAAACCAGCCTTATCTGGGGAAAAACATTCTCGGATATTTGTCCTTGGACATTATCTGTACTCATAGTTTTCCTCGAGCTACGCTCTCGGAAAACTGTTCACTTCTTGGAACAGATAATGTCCGCGGACAAATATCCAAGCATATCTTCGTGCTGAATGGAAGCCAATGTTTATTCACGTACCAGCATTTTTGCTTGCACTGTCCATTGCAGTCATGCGGGAGCTCTGCTCACTGCAAGCACCTTCCTTCATACCGTAAAACAGAAGACTGGCTAGAGAGAACTCAGAATAGTTCTTTATAATATCAGAATCAAGGTCATCATAGGAACTTAGGATCTCTGAAAATCAATACCCACATATGAATAAAACAGTATTATGAAGTCAAAAAGAGCCTCCTTATAAAATTTATTAGTTTCTTGGATTGAAATTAAAAAAACCTTTACTTTTAGCCACTAAAAACATTGCTGCATTTTCTAAAACTATCTACATTGTACTGGTATACCCATCTCAGAGGTGTTTTGACTTAAATGACTCCCGTCCTTCTGGAAATCTTTAGTTTGGGTTTATACTTTCCTTTAAAACATATGCTTTAGAAATACTTCTTCCTTTGGTCATTTCCAGTGAGCTTAATGGATGAAGTAGCCTGGGCATTATGGAAATTTCATGGAGCCATGCATTTGAACCAATACTGGTAATTGGCTTCAATAACCCTTTTCACAGTTCATTTTTCTTACTTCCATTGGAATGTAATCCGATGTGGATGTGAGGTGCTAAGACTACAAAATAGATAGATAGATAGATAGATAGATAGATAGATAGATAGATAGATAGATAGATAGATAGATAGATAGATAGATAGATAGATAGATAGATAGATAGATAATCTTTATTTATCCACAGACAATTCATCAGCCACAAATGTTAAGAACGTGTAAAATATATCAAAATCGGCATGCAATTAAATGGATAAAAAAACTATTATAAAATCTCTATTTAGAACCTAAACCTAACTAAAGCTGCTTTCCATGAATGCCGTGCCTCAACGTACTTCATTAATTAAACGCTTAAATGACCTACAGCTGTAAGGGACTCTGCTTGTCTCATGTCGCGAGGAAGACTGTTCCAAAGGGTGGCGCCACTATAGCTAAAGCTATTCTTATAATAGTTTGTTCGCGGCAATGGAACAGTAAGCTTATTGTCAGAGTCTCTTAGGTTATACGCAGTTTCTCGCCTTTCAAATTTAGAACATAAATTTGAAAAAATAACCCAAACTTGCCTCACATACATGCTAGATTATATTGCGATGCAAATTGAAAAGGTTAGCCATGAAAAGAGCTATTTTATGTATGCCGGCAGCACAAAGTTTAGATTAGGGAGGGGTCACAGGTTAGAAAATTTTGATTGTACATCATAACAATTGTCTCAATATAACAATGTAAATGCTCTTTATTTGCTTCAACACAAGCAGCCTTTGTGTAATCTTCATTACTAAAGCTATCTTTAAAGCACAGTTAGTAGAGCATGACACTCTAGGTCTACTGTTATCATAAGTGCTATAGTTCAATATAACGCAACAGATTCTTTTGTCTCGGTTTAAAGAAACAATAAACATTTAGCCTTTCGTGAATACATGCTACAGCACTGTCTAGCACACTGATATATCCCATATTTTGTAAGGGCAGTCTTTTTAAATATCTCCATTCATGTCTTCTTCAAAGCTGCACAAGATCTTTACTTTCTATGGTACAGAATTCACCAAAGGCTAAGTATTATTTAGTCTTCTAAATTGTAAATTAACAGAGATTTTGATGGGGTTTGTAAACGTCTATAAGCCATTAGAATTTCGCATTAACAACTTGCCTCAAAAGCCTCTCTGTCTTCTTAAACATTGCAACTTACAGAGACATTTAGCAAATGGGGTACTTTGCAAGTTAATATACAACTTGCATGACAAAAAAATTTATCCTTGTCAAAAAACCTCACCTCCTGAAGCAGCATTCAAGGTTTCAAATGAATGAAGAGGTTTAGTCAGAGTCCTGTAAGATACCACTGACCTACAGAGGAGGCAAGGAAGTTTTGAGCAAATAAAACAAACTTTTGGACTTACCACAAGTTTGTATTCCTTTCTCTATATCCAAAACATGATACAATGTTGAATAGTACATGTATGTGTACACCTTGACAGAGCCTGTGATGACCTAGCCTGCATTGCAGACGAAACTAAAGCCCGGTATAGTCCGTCTGCGAATCAGCGACCAAAAGCTTGTTCTGCCCCCCACGTGTTACCAGGGATTTCTATAATAGGTTCTAATTGGCTCTTACATATGGCTGTTCTATCTTGCACCGTGATGGAACAAGTGGATCTCGTGTAACCGTGGTTACTCTTTTGGTGAATACCAGATACACAAAATAAACATGGCAGCCCGCGGCGATCATGGAATTAGCATTTGAAGCGGTGAAAAGCAGTTTGAACTATCTGACAATCTTCCTGAACAATAGGAATCTGTGAAAGATTTTTGGGGGCAACGATGTCTTTGTTAATCTCCCTGGCTATTTCGGGAAATCAAAATCTTTCATCTTCCTTGCCTGCCGATTGCTGCGGATATTGTTCATTCTAAACCAAAACATGCATACGTGACAAGTGCCTAAAATGTAAATCCTGTGGGGCTGTGAATGCTAACCGAACGTTCAAAGCGGCAAAGAAAATAAACATACCATTGCGTTAGCAACTCTGAACAACATTTCATTAAAACTTTTACATGTAATTATGCCTCTCTGGGCAATTCCGTGATCGCCACCATGTTTGTTTTGTGTATCTGGTATTCAGCGAGAGTGTAACCATGGCTCCATGAGATCCACTTGTCCAATCATGGTGCACGAAAGAACAGCCATATGCAAGAGCCAATTAGAACCTATTATAGAAAATCCTGTAACATGCAGGGGGCAGAACAAGCTTTTGGTCGCTGATTCGCAGATGGACTATACCAGGGTTTAGTTTCGTCTGCAATGCAGGCTAGTGATGACTTTCAACGTGTGAAAAAAGAAGTGGCTATTCCAGAAAAAGTTCTTCCATGAATTTAATAGAAACAGGGCTTCTGATATTTCGTGTGATCACAGAGCTGCAAATTTCATGTAAATCTGCGAAATTCATAAAACCATGCAAAATACAGATAAATTCACTAAAAAATGTACAAAATACATACATGTCAATGCAACATAATATTATTTGAAACTTATCTTGGCTGATGGGGCTGTTCACTTGCGATAAACTTGCAAATTTATTGTGAAACTTTGTCCTTGCAACAAGTAAACAAATTTCAAAAGTACCACTGAGGCATTCTAGCTAGATTAACGTTGCGAGAACTGGGCACTCACTGTGGCCACAATGTAAAAAGCCTTGCCACTGGAACATTTCTCAAGTGCATTGTTGTTAAAAGAGCAGATAATGTTCTCTGTTAAAGAATCTCATGTCAAACAATACAATCACGTACAAAAGTCCAAACAAGTTGCTCAAATTTTCCCGCAAAATTGCTCATTTTACAAACTAAGGCAACACTTATAAGTAGTCAGTGTTTCTGATGCTGTTGTTGTAGCATAAGCTAACAGTCATCATTTTCCATCAACAATTGGCAAATTGCCATCTTTATTAGTTGAAAACATTTGTCAAATCAGTGCAAAACCAAACGTTTTCTGGCGAAATGTGCCCAAAAAATTTCCACAAAATCAGCCTTATTCGTTCGATAGTTTTTTAGTGAAATTTGTCCCAAAAATTTCCACATATTTCCCATGAAATTTATCGCTCTTTTTCCTGCGAATTTGTCTCTGAAAATCCCGCAAAATTTGACTTTTTTCCTGCGACTACTGTACCAGAAGTCCTGTGATAGTATATTTGCCACATTGTTTCACAAGCTTAAAGGTCTAGGAACATTGTATAACTACTCTAAAACCACACTAATCAGAAAGTTTATTATTTTAGATTTTCAAATTTTCCAGACAATCCTCTGTAGTTGTAGATTCCAAGAATTACTGGTTAAATCTGTAGTTTTTATGTGGCTGGGAGGTGTCTGCTTAAGGAAAAGATTTGCCGACAGGTTTCTCATTAGTAAGGGGGTTGATTTAGTGCATAGAAACTTTATCATGATACCGGCCAGTGTAAAATGCAAACTGCAGATCAGGGATAAAATGCAGGCTGTAGATCAAGGGTAAGATGCAGACTGCATTACAGCGCTGATTATATTACCGTGAACACCTAAAATATGTCTGGAATGTTTATTGTGTTGTAACCAATCACATGCGAGATCTGCACACCACACAAACCACAAGCAACGAACGGTTTCCTATCGGCCACGGAACAAATTATTTTCGTTTTGTTTTAACATTCAGTCTTTTTACAAGTAAACAATTACTTTTCCTGCCGATTTGTTTACAGTATGTGCTATAATAGCGAAGAATACAAGTTTGAGCGATTTTGAAGTAAATTAAGCCGATGTGCCGGGCGGAAGCACACGAAGGTTTGGCGCGCGAATTTTCAAACTTTTTGTAACGATCGAAATCGGAATAATTAGTTACGCCTGATCGCAAATTTGTTCAGCGGTCTTTCCAGTTTGCGATCTTGCGATCAAGGAACTTCTGCCGGCACAGTAGTTCGAGGGTTCAATTGTTAGCCCACACAAATCAACCCTTGTTCTACAAAAAATATTAGCAAGGATTATGCTAATCACGATTGTTGATTTTTTATTATCTTCATGTGATGTCATTACATGGAAAGCTGGTCGCTGTCGCGTCGGCTTCTAAATTTTTTCTTTCTAAACTCGACCGATGACCTGGATGCGGCCCTCAGCACTGATCTTGGGGAACAGCGGTGTTTTAAATTCCTAATATGACAGTTTGTATCCTTAAACAAAACAAAATAATTTGTTCCGTGGCTGAGAATCCCCGAGATAGGAAATGGTTCGTCGCCTGTGGTTTCTGTGGTGTGAAGATCTCGCATGTGATTGGTTACAACACAATAAACATTCCAGACATATTTTAGGTGTTCACGGTAATATGGTCAGCGCTGTAATTGAATTGTGTTACCATTTCCTTCAATGAGAGCTAAAAGTATACAGGCTAACCAGAGTGCAGACGTTCACTGTTTAGTTAATCAATCAATCAATCAATCAATCAATCAATCAATCAACCAACCAACCAATCAATCAGTTAGCCTTCACTGATCAATCAATCAATCAATCAAGCAGTTAGCACTTGGTAATGGGAATAACACAAAATACAGTTAAAAAGCAGTCTGCTTCTTACACTCTATATGCAGTTTTCTCTGCTCTACATTCTGCAGTCAAAAGTCACTTTACACTGACTGATTAGGATACTCAATTTCTTATTGATGCCACCATACACTGTACTACTTACTTGAACCAGTTATAGTACATCTCTCCCATGTCAAACTGGAATCCACTGTCCAAGATCTCCTGTGCTATGAATGTTGCCTCACAGAACTGAGGAGGCCTCTTGCCAATCTCAGAAAAGCTCATCAGCAAGTGACCACCTGTGTAATTAAAAACAACAAAACTCTGAACAAGGCTAAAAATGTCTGACAGCATGTATGGCATCTTAGGTCTAATTTACCTTTAAAAATTTGCATGCCTTTCCTATTAACACCAAGTACCTAAGAATAATGTCTTGATAGCCTACTGTTGACTACTGTAGTACCCATCTTGATGTTAGTAGTGATATTTTTGTTGCTTTAAGTTCAAGAAACTAGAGTTAAAATGCATATGAAGTTAATTTTTTTTCATAATTTTACCGTCCAATATGTAAATAAATCGATTGTAAATGTTAAAGTTCTCACAAATACAAATTTAGTCATGATTTTGGTGCTGAAAACTGCTCAATTTTTGTCAAGAAATGGACAGGAGACTGGGATGTACTGACATAGTTTTGTGGACAGAATTAATTTCTAAGCATGGTTTTTGACGCAAAACAGCATGTCCAGCGATTCTGAATTGAGTGATTTCTCTGAATCATCAAATGACAACAAGATATCAATGTTGTGTATAGCCAATACTGGCCGTATCGTATTGCAATCTCATAGTTTGTCCACAACACTATGTCATCAGGACATTTTGGCTGCAAGATTTGAAGATCATTTTTGAGAGCAAAATCACACAATTTTCAGGTGTTATAAAACTGCCAATTTTTTTCAAACATGGTTCAAACTTTGGAATAGTGTCTTTACCCCTTTTTTCGTTGATACGCGACTTTGGAAAACAAAACACCCGCGGAAATGTTTCCAAAATTTCCATCAGTCTTGCGTGTTATCGAAAGATCGGATCAAAATCCACCAATCACAGCCACTGATGTGACCTTCACACCTTCTCTACGTCATGCTAGCGGCTGAGAGCACTGAAACGTCAGTCAAATGTTAATCTATACCTCTCATCTTTCCCAGGGGAAAAGGTTTGTTTTCATACACAGATTTGCAAATGGAGAATGTGAAGAAATGCATAGAGGAAGCTTTGGATTCTCTGAATATCTGCAGGGAAAGCAGAAAAATTGTACTGAAGGAAGAACAGGAGAGAGCCATTTAAGAGTTGATTTCGGGGAATGATGTGTAAAATGGGGTTGACCGCAACCTACATGACTTCTACGGTTCGTGACATTTGCACATTTGCCATTCTCTGTTGGGTCACTCAACCTTTTTGTCGCTTCACGCGTGTTTATGAAGGGTACTTCATATTGTGTTTTAAGGAGGAATTTAATTTTTGTCGCTTCACTCGTGTTTATAAAGGGTACTTCATATTGTGTTTTAAGGAGGAATTTAAAGTAGAGTAGAGCCATAGATCATACTATGGCAATTGTAAGAGGGCATAGGGCTGCATGATTTCTACTGTTGCTTCGCCGAGTTTGACACCTCTGTAATTTGCCATGTGTTAGTGTATTGTTTTGGCTCATTTCTTTTTCAACATATGTTTTTAAATCTCCAAGCACTTGCTTTTGAGGGACAATTTATGACATTAACTGTGAATGTGTTGCTTAATACTTGCATTCTATATTGTGGTGCCGGGCCCGGCTGTGACTAGAACTGTTTGCCTTCGATTGTTTTTCATCGGAGCCACCATGGCTTTCCTTCGAGAAAGCTATACGCTTGTCTAGAGAAATTTTTTATGTTTCTTGACCCTGTCTCGTCGAGCGTATGTTTCTGATGCTTGATGTATTGGTTTATTCCTCCTTTGATCGCAAATGTTGCTCTTTACATGCAAGTCGGTTGACTGTTTTGCGTGTTGTGTATGCCATTGTTTCACTTAGTTTCATGCTACATTTTGTTCTGTGATTGGCTTTTTTAATTGATTCATCAAAAGTGCTAAAAGTGGGCGGCAAGCAAAAACCATACCAAATGTGGCAGGGGGGAATTTCACTCGCGCTTCGCCCGCTCACGAATTCCTCGCGGGCTTTGCCCACAATGGAAATACGGCGGCTCTGCCGCTGTTGGCCTGCTCACGCATCCCGCCAGCTACGCAGGCTAAGTACAAGCCTGGTAGGTTACCTACCAAGGAAACAACAAACCTTTACATGTATGTAGCAACTGACTTACATGTACATGTTCTGCTTACCGTGTGTCCTGAGGAAAAGTTGCCTAGCTTTCTCCCCACATGCTACAATTTTTGTGTTTTCACCCTCTCTTTCTGTCAAAGCACTCTTTACAGCCTTGACCAAGTTGGAATGGATACCACCACATAGTCCACGATCAGATGACATCACAACCACTAAGTTGTTAGGTTTAGCTTTTTCTGCCTCACTTGGTTTGATTTCTACCTTCTCATACAGAGCTATAGAAAAAAAATACACGAGTTACATTGAGCATAAATTATGGAAAGCACAGTGGCTGAGAATGATTTTTAATTAACTCTTGATTAAAAAGCCTAAGTAAGGACTCTGGCCCAGAGAAAGATAGGAAATTAGACCTTCATACCTGAGTACAACAATGAACTATCATAAGTGCAGGAATTCTCACAAGAAAGAGTACAATGCACTCACAGTAACACTTATCCACTCCTTCATGGTTTCTTACGATGGACATAACATAGAAAATGGTTTGAACCCAGGAGTATTAGTAGTGAATACAAGTTTCTCTTAAGTAGTTCTTCTTTTGCCTGTAATACGTTTCTTTTAATTAAGGTTAGCAGATGTCATTTATTTTCATTGTTCCTGGCCCGCTTCAATTAGCTTTTGCTACCTGCGGTGCCAGGTCTGTCTACTGTATTATGTGCAAAAATGTAATAAGGTTGTCTTGTCTTGTCTTGTTTGTATTGTGTGATTGTCTGGGTGAGGGTAGTTCTGAAAAGAACTGTTGTTGGTGACTGACGTGTCGAAGTCATCTGGACCAGACTTATAACATCATCGACTATTACCACTATTCACTTGACTCTGAAAATGACTTCTGCTCAGGTTGCCAAAACGTCAGTCACCAACAACAGTTCTTTTCTGAAATATCCTCACCCAGACGATCACACAATACAACCTGATGGACATAACGTTGCTAATTTAATGGAACACCTTACATACCTGAAGCACCTGCTCCATATACTCTGGCTGGTCGTAGTTCTCTCTCTGCTCTGCCAAACTTGGCAGCTGAAACCATCTTCATTGATTTGGTAATCTTTTGGATATTCTTCACACTCCTGAGTCGCAAAGAGACTAAAAACAAAAATACATGCAGCATGATTGTGCAGTTCCAGAAAATATCCATACTCCCCAACAGAAGGGACTGAAATTTCTTGGGGGGTTGGGGGGTTCTGTAAGGACAAAAAATTCAAATAAGCGTATGAAGCTTAATTTGAATTTCCAGAGGAGTGGGGAGGTCTTAGAAAAAATCCCTTCTGTGCGAGGTATGGATATTTGCTGGAATTACGCCTTGTAAATAAAAAGCAAATAAACTTGACATTACTTAATCAATAAAGATAACTTATAACCCAGCCACATTTTAAAAGTCAAATTCTCATTTACATGTAGTTATGTGAAAACTGAGGCTAACTATTATCTGACAACTGAAATCCATGTACAATTTCAACATTGTCCCATCTTAAAGATGATTTCCAGTCTGTACTGTCAGCACCTAAATGATGCCAGAAAGAACGAAGCATAAAGCTTTGCATCCATAATGCCAGCTGACATCAAATGTTTGAATTCACTCCAAATGCTACATTTTTGATGTCTTACAGGAATGAACAAGAAAAAAACTCTAGAGAGTGCGCAGAACAGATTGGAAATCATCTTTACAGTCAGACTAAGTGAAGCGTATCCCTCAAGATTGCATTAATGAACTGATTATTTGAAACTTGAACTCGCTAGTCGTTTCAAGAATTCAATAATGAATTGATTATTCGAATATTGAACTCCCTCGCTTGATCAAAGAATACGGCTCAATACGAGTTCAATAGAATTCCAATAATCAATTCATTATTGCATTATTCAAAACGATTAGCAGGTTCAAGTTTCAAATAATCAGTTTATTTATGCAATATTGAGGGGTACGCTTCACTTAGTTTGACTCTAAGTTGAATACACACTTCTTTCATAATATGTATCAATATAGGTGCAACAATTAGAAAGAGAACAAAATTCACAAAACTGTGTGCATAATTAAAATTTAGTATGTAGTTAAATGGAAATCTTGCCATGAAGTCTAATAAGGTGGCTTCTGATTAATCACATAGCAGTCATCAAAAGCAAATAGCTTGGTAAACCTCAGCTGCATTCTAACAAGAAAGCAGTTTTCTAGAGAGAGTGGATTGGTAATTGTATAGCAATTCGTTTAGCAGTTAGCCAATCAGAATACGAGTTTGTGTATACTACATGTGGATGCTAAAAAATTGTGAAATTTCGATCCAAGCTTTACAGGTATTAAATGAAAGTCTTACATACATCAGCATGGTAAAGAAATATGGAGTCAAGCATAATTTAATCTGATACAGTGGAACCTCGATTTAACGAAACTCTATTTAACGAAGTCCTCGATATAACGAACGATATTCTACGCCCCTGCCAAAGTTACAGTAAAATGTATGGAATAGAACCTCGATATAACGAACCCCGATATAAGGAATTCTTCAATATAACGAACATAATTCGGAAGCCCAAACGTAAAATCTACCTCAATGTAACGAATTACAATGTCAACACGGGACAGAAGATAAACGCTGTACAGATCAGCAGTCAACAAATGCTGCAATCCTTATGGTTAAGAGACAGCAACCTCTCAGTCAACGGATTATTATATGTCATAGACATTTGCACCTCAGTATTTCTACAGAAGTCACCTGTGTTACAAATCAATCATTAACTATGACCTCGATATAACGAACATTTTGGTCGTTTCTCCTCAAATTACGATATAACGAAACCTCCATTTAACGAACAAATTTGGTCGGTCCCCAGCGACTTCGTTAAATCGAGGTTCCACTGTATAAGCTTAATATCGAAGACTTAACACTGTCAGTTCTCAAATTTACTTACTATCTTTCAACGTTGCCATGTTCCTTACTGCCGGGCTACAAATACAAAATACATCATAAGCGACACTTAAAACAACTCAAACATTTCTTGAAATTTGCATTACAACAAGAATCACTTTTTTACCATGTTGTTGGCCGAAAAACAGCTCCCCGGAGGAAAACCCCGTTAGCCGCCATCTTGAATGCCTTCTTTCTCAGTCACGTGGGCCCGTTGCTCCGCTGACCCACTTCTTGTTTTACAACGAGAGTTGTGATTGGTGCAAATTCTTAAATTAATTATCTGGCCAATTATGAAGTACGTAAGAAAAACAAACTCTTTATTGCAGGCTCAAAGTCTATAACACGTTGTGATCGTTGTGATCTCCGTTTTGTGTTTTGAAAGTAGGTTTTGAAAGACCAGATTCCTTTCTTGTGATCTGAAATGTCTGGAAGAGAAGGTTATAGAAATCGTGTCTAAACATAACAATTTGTTTTATTACGAAGCTAATCTGATCTTTTGTTTTCACAGGAGGCAAGAAGAAACCGCTTAAACAGCCCAAGAAAGATAAGAAGGACCTCGACGAGGTAAGCTTACAACAAAAATTATACTTCAATTAAAATTAAACTTACTTATTTCAAGATTACGCTTAGTATGCCATCCCAGAGCACTTCAGTTGTCTGCTCACTCAATAAAATTATGTAGATGTAGATTACAAATGTTAAATGAGTGAAGAGAATCTAACGTTTTTTCACATGGAAGCTAGCGTAATTATTCAACTAACCTTACAAGTGACTTGAAACTCATTAGGACTGTTTTATAAGTAATGACAAGCTTACCAAGAGAGATGGCTTTGATTTTTAAACAAAATCTCTCAACAAGTACTAAAATAAATATAGGCTTACAGAGACTACTTGGAAGAATTCTAGAAACATTTTTTCAGTTAGGCCACAGGCAAGACAGATTATCAAGCAAAGCTGTATGTTCTTGAAGGCAAAGAAGCATGACCCAATCAAGTAAGCAGCAAGCACTGCAAGCAGAGAGTGGTTTAGTCCCTCTGTTTAGTTACATGTACCTTCCTCTTGAGGGCTGTAGCTTGCAGTCAGTTGATCCTTTCCCTGGCTGCACTCACATCTCTGAATAATAATAAGGAACTACATACCCCCTTCGGAGACATGGTTGAATTGCTGTTTTTTTTCACACTGGCTTAATAAATATTTCTTTCTTGGTTCCACAGGATGACTTAGCGCAGAAGCAAAAGCTAAAGGACGAGAAAAAAAGCACTTGAACAAGCCAAGGCAAAAGCTGCACAGAAGGGACCCATGGGTAGGTACATCTCTCATTTAAGGTTCCTAGTAACACACTGTCATGGAATATGCTTGTGAGATATGTAGCAATGGTTATTGTGGTGGACTCTTAATTAAAAAGTCAGCATTTGGGAGCTTGTGAGGGTCATTATATGCCTCTTGCCAACCAGTCGTGCAAATTTGAAAGTTTTTGGGAACAGTCTCAAGATTTTTTGCTGAGCTCTCATCTTATCATTTCCATATTTCTCTGTAAGTATACCCTGCGAGCAGTTGGTTTCTCATATGCCAACGAGAGGGAAACCACTGCAAGCAACCATTCGTTTCTTTTGAATTAACCGCCGTTCCAGTGCTGTTGACGAATAAATTAACTTTGAACCGGTAAAACTAGTTTAGACTGGCACACATGTGCTCGCCAATACAACTGCTGCGTTTAAGCGAGCTCACCGTGTAGTGATCACTCCGATCAAAGTTCAAGTCCATCATGGATTATAATGAAAGACACGCTTCATATTCTTCGAGACTGTGCTGTAGCATTGCTAATAAAAATTGCTTTCTCTAGTGCTTTGAGTAAACTTCTGTTGTTAATTTTGATGACGTCCAGACGCTTGTAAGGGCTTTTACAAACCTGCTTTCGTTCGTATTTAACTACTCGTATTGTTTGAATTGGTTGTTTGGGGTGGTTGTGTTCAATGAGTCACACCCGCTCGAGAGAGGACAAGAAAGCCTTTAAATTTAGGTTTTATATTTAGACTACAAACTATATATATACAATACTTTGACAAACGTTTGAATCGTTCATTTTGTCAGCGCTTTTGGTGAGATATAATTATATTGGATTCTTTTGTACCAAAACAGTTCCAGCGAAAAATTAATTCACAAATGCAAATTCATTCAAATGCATCACTTCATCACATGGGGCGTGCACAAGCTCACGCATGCTACATGGAAAAGCAGACGGTTGCTCACAGTGGTTTCTCTCTTGTTTGGTGTAGGAGAAACCAACTGCTCGCAGGGTACTGTAAGTAATGCTTTCCTCAAAGAATGCCACCAGCAACATCTACAGCCTTTTGTCTCACCAGTGTTAAATAGCCTTGATCAATCAGAGCTGACAAATTGACCTGAAAGAAAAAATACTCCTGCAGTTTTG
>JAHPZR010036211.1:5000-15000 GCA_019787425.1 Platygyra sinensis
AGTTATTTTTTTGTAAAAAAAAAATACCTCTCAGTCGGCGCGTCAAGTATGTTATGGACGGGTGGATCATGGATCAGGGATGTATGTATGTCACACCAATCAGATTGGATCTACTATTAAACACCAATCAAATTTCCTGTTGTAAAGGCAAATGGTATGTGAGAAGATTTGATCCTGATACAGTTGAGAACGGCCATATTTATTCTTCTGTAAAAAAGGGGGAAGTATTCATATATTGGGTTTACCTCCACATTTTCGGTGGGTTAGGCTGGGGATTTTGTGGGCGGGTTTGATAGTCATTAGCAACTGGATAATCAGTCAAAGAAACATAGTGTTTTGGATATAACTGCGAGCATGCGATGAAGGGTGAGCTTTTCAGTCCCATTATATAAGGTTTTGAATTAAATGAGTGTTAGCCGCTATTCTACTAATGTTGATGTGGTTTCTATGATAGGAACAATTGTTATGTCAACTTCGGGGCGGAATGCACTAGTGGTAATGTGAAGAGGTTGTGACCAGGTTCGAATCGTTTTCGTGTTGTAGTGAAACCTAAATATTGCTCCAGAGTCGAGGGCGAGTCGTTAATTTCAGCATCCATTGATCAGTTTCAGTGATAAGCTTCAACGAGAAAAGCGAAGAGACTTCGATTAATTTCTTCAACAGAACAAAAAGAAATTATTCTGTGACGATTTTACATTTATAATGGTTCTTGTTTACTACTGGGATGAGAAGATACGTTATAAATGAAACTTATTCTTTTCTCGTCAATGTTATCAGGGTTTTCGCTTCATCACATTAATAGCCAGCACGAATTGTAGTAGAAAAAAAAAGAAAATTACTTGTTTAACATAACTTAAGTGAGGTATATGAAGTTTTGGGAGTTCTGTGATTTTATTAAGTACAAGGACTTTGGTGATTGAGTAATAAAGACTGTCGTGTATGTTGCCGGTTTGTGATTTGTAGTCTTGTTTTGAGGGGGTGTGACAGTTACATAATATACATTGGCTTGCTTCAGTGTAATGATGGCCAGTTATGAACGAGATGAGTTTCGTGTTTTGAAGTAGTTCATGAGTCAGTAGTAAACAAATCGGAAGAGATATTTTATTTCCGGTTACAAAGGGTAACTTGATACTTTTGTTTTTCACAACGAGTAAATTCAATTAGAGGTCACGAATCGTCACTTCTAGTTGAAAGGACATATTTTAGAGGAGACGAGACTATTTAGATTTGCAACAGTCTTAACGTTTACAAAATGAGTGGAAGTGACAATTGTTTTGTTCTTGTATGCAAATGTAACGAGATATTTTTATTTTTAGTTACAAAGGGTAATTTGACACCCTTGTTTTTCACAAGGGAGTAAATTCAATTAGAGGTGATGAATCGTGAGCACTTCTTTCCCCGAGATGTTTACTATTTTTAGTCAGAAATGGTAACTTGACACTTCAGTGTTTTACAAGGGAGTAAATTCAATTAGAGCTGACGAATCATCACCAACTCTTCTCATGAAATGTTTGAACAAACAAAACGAGATATTGCTATTTTTGAGCCATTTTTTTTGTAAAAACAAATACCTCTTAGTCGGCGAGTCGGGTATATGTTATCTACGGTCAATGGATGAGTGGGTGAGTGAGTGAGTTAGTGAGTGAGAGATGTGTGTATTTCACACCAATCAGATTGGATCTACTATAAACAGCGAATCAAATTTCTTGTTTTGTTGCAGTTTCATGTAACATGATAGTTTTATTTGTTATTTCCAAATGGTAACTTGACACTTTTGTTTTTCACGGTCAGAATAAACTTGCAAACAAGAAGCCGATCTCTTCCAGAAAAATGTTTGGACCTATCTTTTCTTAATGAATTCAGGGGCATTCTAATATTTCACATTAATGACAACTGCTAAAAAACGGGAACTTTTAGCAGAGATTTTCTTAAAGTTAAGGCTTGTGGTGTTCCTGAAGACTCTGGCGCGTGCTGAATGCAAATTAATTCGATTAGACTTTGAGGAGACAGTGGTTGCATGCTTCGCGAAATACAGTCTCATAAGGTGGCGAAAAAACTCTCAGGCGTTGTTTAGGGTAATGTGACAAGGAAACGTCCCAAACTCTGCAGATTTCGTGGCGTCTTATAAAATTTATACAGTTTTTATAAGTCTTTCTTTTTTCAGGATTACCTTTCATAACGTCTTATTGGTTTTGATATCGATACTAATTCGAAATGGTTTCGTGGAAAATCAAAACTAAAAAAATCTACGATCATTGTTGGAATCAGAACATGCTTGTTATAAACTGAGTTAAATTCAATTATACGTTGACTTGTAAAAACGTGACAATCTTACTTTTCACGCGAGCGTTTGTAACATGATACTTTTGTTTGTTTTTTTCGTTAAGTTATACAACATGATCCCCTTGTTTTCTTTAAATTTTTCTTCACTGCTGGAAATAAATATCTAAATTCAATTATACGTTGACTGGCCCGGTGAAAACGCGGCAATCTTACTTTTTTTGTAACACGATACTTTTGTTTTCTTCCTTAAGTTATACAATTTGATCCCCTTGTTTTCTCGAAAACGTATGGGCGATGTGTTTTTTCTAAATATCTACGAAAAAAATGGAAGAAAAATGATTTTTTTCAAAACACTTATTATCATTTCACGGATAACCAAAAAATTATCTAATTATGAGATAATCACATCTGACAGGTCGAGTCACGGAACAGCACGTTCTTATTCCGTTGGTACCTTTGGAATCAAAAACCACTACAAATCAGCGAGAACTTACTGTAGGAACTATTCAACGACTGACTCTGAAAAGCTGGTACACTAACTTACAACAAAAGCCTCTTAACATATGACAAGTACACAAGTACAGTACGACTTATCCAAGACGAAAACAAAACCGACAAACGAACTTCTAACAACTAACAACAGATGGATTGAAACCGACCAATGACCGATGACAAACTTAACAAGAGTCTTGCAACCAATACCATGAAGGCTTAATGAACAATCACTTTTAACGGACCTGGCTGGTAACACTATCGACTGACAAGCATTATTCACTACCTCCAAGGACTTGTTATTCACAAAAAAATAACTCTTGCACGCCTTGCGTGCCTATGTTTTTATGTGCCAGATAAAATGTCCACAATGAACTGAAAAGTATATGGCAAAATATATCTATATGTATTCCATAGCGATTTTTCTTCACCGTGTTTTGAAGCACCAAAACATGTAAGTAAATACGTAATAGTCCAATTTCAAATTCATCATGACCACTGAATGAAAGGACTGGCAACGCATTTGTACAGGGTCAGCCTCAACATGAAAAATATACTTATTTAAATACCGGTGGTAAGGTGCCACAAATTTGAAAATTAAGGAAAAAACAGAGCTGTAAACAGGACATCTTCTCGCTGGAATTTGTGAATATTTTACTTTAGGTCGTAACCTGCAGTCAGGTGTCCCTTATATTTTTTGTTGCGGCGGGAAGTAGTTGTTGTTGTCAGTGCATTTTGGTTGTCATAGTTGCCACACAAATGTTTTATTAAAGTTCACTAGTTTTCCACTATTTTTGGCTTGCTTTCCTCTTCTGTATACTTAGTTGTGTGTATACTTAGGGTGTGTTCCTTTGGGTAATCTGGATCAGGATCAGTGATCCAAGATCTGTCTGGATCATGGTGCATCAAAGGAACTGACAAATCCACTCTGGCCATGGATTCACTGGTTTCTTTGATGATGCACCATGATCCAGACAGATCTTGGATCACTAATCCTGATCCAGATCACCCCAAAGGAATGTACCCTTAGTTGTCTGACTACATCATTGGCAGATTCAAGATGATTCAGATGGATAAATCTGCATCTTACTCAAAACAACTATTACAGTTGCCCTTAAAGATCTAAATTTTCTTTCCAACAAAAGTTGAAACACCGAGACTAAACATTGATACTCCTGCTGGATGGGATCGTAATCAGGTCTCAAAACCCTGCAGGAGTATTTTTTCTTTCAGGTCAATTTGTCAGCTCTGATGATCAAGGCTATTTAACACTGGTGAGACAAAAGGCTGTAGATGTTGCTGAGGCATTCTTTTTGAGAAAGCAGTACTTACAGTATCTTGCGAGCAGTTGTTTTCTCCTACTCCAAATGAGAGAGAAACCACTGCGAGCAACCGTCTGCTTTTCCATCTAGCATGCGTGAGCTTGTCACGCCCCATGTAATGATGCAATGCATTTGATGAATTTGCATTTTGTGAATTAATTTTTCGCTGCAACTGTTTCAGTACAAAAGAATCCAAATAATTATATCTCACCAAAAGTACTGACAAAAGAAGGATTCAAACGTTTGTCAAAGCATTGTATATATATATAGTTTGTAGTCTAACTATCAAACCTAAATTTAAGGCTTTCTTGTCCTCTCTCAAGCAGGTGAACTCGTTGAACACAACACCCCAAACAACAATTCGAAACAATAGGAGTATTAAGTACGAACAGAAACAGGTTTGTAAAAGCTCCTTCAAGCGTCTGGACATCATCAAAATTAACAACAGAAGTGTAATAAAGCACTAGAGAAAGAATTTTAGCAATGTACAGCACAGTCTTGACGAATTATGAAGCGTCTTTGATTATAATCCAGATGACTTGAACTTTGATTGGAGTGATCACTACATGGTGAGCTCGCTTAAACGCAGCAGTTGTGTTGGTGAGCACATGTGTGCTAGCCTAAACCAGCTTTTAAACTAGTTTTTACCGGTTCAAAGTTAATTTATTCGTCCACGGCGCTGGACAGCAGTTAATTCAAAAGAATGAATGGTTGCTTGCAGTGGTTTCCCCAGGAGGGAGGGGTCAACACGTCAGATTTGGCTGACCCGATGATCATTGCCATTATGACGTCACGACGAGAGAAGCGCGCAAATGAACAAAATTTTCGAAAATGGCGCCGTCGAATCTCGCTGAAACAACGTTTTGAGGAGGATTTCTCCATTGAATTATTCCAGCTTCAAATGGTATTGTATTTGGATCCCATGAAGAAATTGTCATTGTTCTTTCTTGAGAGGTAAGTAGATTTTAATTATAACCGTAAAATCTTGCATAAAGTGTATTTAAAGTATTACAGTCATCGCTGTCGAGTGGAAATATTTAGTGCAAAATTTTGACTATTCGTCTCGTAAAATTGCCTTTTTTACGAGATCGGTGACCCAAAGAAACGTGTAACCGTGTCACAAAATAGCTTATATGTTCAAGAAATCATTGAAATCGAAGATGATTTGGAAGAATCAGCCGCAAAAATGATCAGTCCATTTGAGTATGAAATATTTGAACCTCGCGATCGTGCTCGGATTGTTCTTTCACAAAATTAAAACCTTTTCACATATTCTGCAACAGAAGTAGCAGACAGAAATATTATCCAAAAAGATGGAAATGAGAACTTTCACAAACAATAACTTAAGCTTAATTATTTAATTATTTAAGACTCAAGCCTGCCTACTGCAAAACGGTGGTCAAAATGCAAAATGTAGACATAGGAGGCAGACTGTAGAGTTTATTTTAATAGAGGGTTGAGTGCTGCAATGAAAATGGGAATATGATATTCTTGGCTAGAAAGAAAAAATACTCCTGCAGGGTTTTGAGACCTGATTACGATCCCATCCAGCAGGAGTATCAATGTTTAGTCTCGGTGTTTCAACTTTTGTTGGAAAGAAAATTTAGATCTTTAAGGGCAACTGTAATAGTTGTTTTGAGTAAGATGCAGATTTATCCATCTGAATCATCTTGAATCTGCCAATGATGTAGTCAGACAACTAAGGGTACATTCCTTTGGGGTGATCTGGATCAGGATTAGTGATCCAAGATCTGTCTGGATCATGGTGCATCATCAAAGAAACCAGTGAATCCATGGCCAGAGTGGATTTGTCAGTTCCTTTGATGCACCATGATCCAGACAGATCTTGGATCACTGATCCTGATCCAGATTACCCAAAGGAACACACCCTAAGTATACACACAACTAAGTATACAGAAGAGGAAAGCAAGCCAAAAATAGTGGAAAACTAGTGAACTTTAATAAAACATTTGTGTGGCAACTATGACAACCAAAATGCACTGACAACAACAACTACTTCCCGCCGCAACAAAAAATATAAGGGACACCTGACTGCAGGTTACGACCTAAAGTAAAATATTCACAAATTCCAGCGAGAAGATGTCCTGTTTACAGCTCTGTTTTTTCCTTAATTTTCAAATTTGTGGCACCTTACCACCGGTATTTAAATAAGTATATTTTTCATGTTGAGGCTGACCCTGTACAAATGCGTTGCCAGTCCTTTCATTCAGTGGTCATGATGAATTTGAAATTGGACTATTACGTATTTACTTACATGTTTTGGTGCTTCAAAACACGGTGAAGAAAAATCGCTATGGAATACATATAGATATATTTTGCCATATACTTTTCAGTTCATTGTGGACATTTTATCTGGCACATAAAAACATAGGCACGCAAGGCGTGCAAGAGTTATTTTTTTGTGAATAACAAGTCCTTGGAGGTAGTGAATAATGCTTGTCAGTCGATAGTGTTACCAGCCAGGTCCGTTAAAAGTGATTGTTCATTAAGCCTTCATGGTATTGGTTGCAAGACTCTTGTTAAGTTTGTCATCGGTCATTGGTCGGTTTCAATCCATCTGTTGTTAGTTGTTAGAAGTTCGTTTGTCGGTTTTGTTTTCGTCTTGGATAAGTCGTACTGTACTTGTGTACTTGTCATATGTTAAGAGGCTTTTGTTGTAAGTTAGTGTACCAGCTTTTCAGAGTCAGTCGTTGAATAGTTCCTACAGTAAGTTCTCGCTGATTTGTAGTGGTTTTTGATTCCAAAGGTACCAACGGAATAAGAACGTGCTGTTCCGTGACTCGACCTGTCAGATGTGATTATCTCATAATTAGATAATTTTTTGGTTATCCGTGAAATGATAATAAGTGTTTTGAAAAAAATCATTTTTCTTCCATTTTTTTCGTAGATATTTAGAAAAAACACATCGCCCATACGTTTTCGAGAAAACAAGGGGATCAAATTGTATAACTTAAGGAAGAAAACAAAAGTATCGTGTTACAAAAAAGTAAGATTGCCGCGTTTTCACCGGGCCAGTCAACGTATAATTGAATTTAGATATTTATTTCCAGCAGTGAAGAAAAATTTAAAGAAAACAAGGGGATCATGTTGTATAACTTAACGAAAAAAACAAACAAAAGTATCATGTTACAAACGCTCGCGTGAAAAGTAAGATTGTCACGTTTTTACAAGTCAACGTATAATTGAATTTAACTCAGTTTATAACAAGCATGTTCTGATTCCAACAATGATCGTAGATTTTTTTAGTTTTGATTTTCCACGAAACCATTTCGAATTAGTATCGATATCAAAACCAATAAGACGTTATGAAAGGTAATCCTGAAAAAAGAAAGACTTATAAAAACTGTATAAATTTTATAAGACGCCACGAAATCTGCAGAGTTTGGGACGTTTCCTTGTCACATTACCCTAAACAACGCCTGAGAGTTTTTTCGCCACCTTATGAGACTGTATTTCGCGAAGCATGCAACCACTGTCTCCTCAAAGTCTAATCGAATTAATTTGCATTCAGCACGCGCCAGAGTCTTCAGGAACACCACAAGCCTTAACTTTAAGAAAATCTCTGCTAAAAGTTCCCGTTTTTTAGCAGTTGTCATTAATGTGAAATATTAGAATGCCCCTGAATTCATTAAGAAAAGATAGGTCCAAACATTTTTCTGGAAGAGATCGGCTTCTTGTTTGCAAGTTTATTCTGACCGTGAAAAACAAAAGTGTCAAGTTACCATTTGGAAATAACAAATAAAACTATCATGTTACATGAAACTGCAACAAAACAAGAAATTTGATTCGCTGTTTATAGTAGATCCAATCTGATTGGTGTGAAATACACACATCTCTCACTCACTAACTCACTCACTCACCCACTCATCCATTGACCGTAGATAACATATACCCGACTCGCCGACTAAGAGGTATTTGTTTTTACAAAAAAAATGGCTCAAAAATAGCAATATCTCGTTTTGTTTGTTCAAACATTTCATGAGAAGAGTTGGTGATGATTCGTCAGCTCTAATTGAATTTACTCCCTTGTAAAACACTGAAGTGTCAAGTTACCATTTCTGACTAAAAATAGTAAACATCTCGGGGAAAGAAGTGCTCACGATTCATCACCTCTAATTGAATTTACTCCCTTGTGAAAAACAAGGGTGTCAAATTACCCTTTGTAACTAAAAATAAAAATATCTCGTTACATTTGCATACAAGAACAAAACAATTGTCACTTCCACTCATTTTGTAAACGTTAAGACTGTTGCAAATCTAAATAGTCTCGTCTCCTCTAAAATATGTCCTTTCAACTAGAAGTGACGATTCGTGACCTCTAATTGAATTTACTCGTTGTGAAAAACAAAAGTATCAAGTTACCCTTTGTAACCGGAAATAAAATATCTCTTCCGATTTGTTTACTACTGACTCATGAACTACTTCAAAACACGAAACTCATCTCGTTCATAACTGGCCATCATTACACTGAAGCAAGCCAATGTATATTATGTAACTGTCACACCCCCTCAAAACAAGACTACAAATCACAAACCGGCAACATACACGACAGTCTTTATTACTCAATCACCAAAGTCCTTGTACTTAATAAAATCACAGAACTCCCAAAACTTCATATACCTCACTTAAGTTATGTTAAACAAGTAATTTTCTTTTTTTTTCTACTACAATTCGTGCTGGCTATTAATGTGATGAAGCGAAAACCCTGATAACATTGACGAGAAAAGAATAAGTTTCATTTATAACGTATCTTCTCATCCCAGTAGTAAACAAGAACCATTATAAATGTAAAATCGTCACAGAATAATTTCTTTTTGTTCTGTTGAAGAAATTAATCGAAGTCTCTTCGCTTTTCTCGTTGAAGCTTATCACTGAAACTGATCAATGGATGCTGAAATTAACGACTCGCCCTCGACTCTGGAGCAATATTTAGGTTTCACTACAACACGAAAACGATTCGAACCTGGTCACAACCTCTTCACATTACCACTAGTGCATTCCGCCCCGAAGTTGACATAACAATTGTTCCTATCATAGAAACCACATCAACATTAGTAGAATAGCGGCTAACACTCATTTAATTCAAAACCTTATATAATGGGACTGAAAAGCTCACCCTTCATCGCATGCTCGCAGTTATATCCAAAACACTATGTTTCTTTGACTGATTATCCAGTTGCTAATGACTATCAAACCCGCCCACAAAATCCCCAGCCTAACCCACCGAAAATGTGGAGGTAAACCCAATATATGAATACTTCCCCCTTTTTTACAGAAGAATAAATATGGCCGTTCTCAACTGTATCAGGATCAAATCTTCTCACATACCATTTGCCTTTACAACAGGAAATTTGATTGGTGTTTAATAGTAGATCCAATCTGATTGGTGTGACATACATACATCCCTGATCCATGATCCACCCGTCCATAACATACTTGACGCGCCGACTGAGAGGTATTTTTTTTTTACAAAAAAATAACTCAACAAATCTGTCATATACACTTTAAGGATGCACTTGGGAGGTTTGCTAAGCACACAAAAAGGTAGAGTCGAACTCGGCTATCGCCTCGTGCGACTCTTAAGTTTCTTTCGTCTTAGCAACTTTCCGAGTGCATAAATGAAAGCTCCGTAGATACAAATGACATGAACCTCTCTGTAACCAAAAAATATCACTGTCAACATGTTTATCATTATTATTTTTACAGTAATTTTTATGTAGATGTGAGGTAATTTCTTGCACTTTTACATTCTTTGTCAGGTGGCAGCGGAATAAAGAAATCTGGAAAGAAATGACACTACATTTCCTATGAAGGCAAAGGAGTAAAGGAACCTTTTCAAACCACCTTGTATAGAGCTTGTATATGTTGCAAAACTTAAAAAA
>JAHPZR010036213.1:0-15000 GCA_019787425.1 Platygyra sinensis
AAGTACTTTTGCGGCAAAAGAACGAGAATCAAAGCGGGTAACACAAAGAATCGAACGAAAATCAACAGCGAGGCATGAAATCCCACTGGAGTCCCACGCGGCCAGCAAGGTTTTATAAAATTCCAAAATAAATTTGGGTACTCCCACCCGTAAACAACGTACCCAAGAAATGCAATTTCTAGTCTTTGTAATTGTGAGGTTTGTAAAGTTGCAAGAAGGCACAATGTTTTTATTTTTCTGACTTTGTATTATGCATTGATTTAAGCTTATGTACCGTTCAGTTCAAAATTAATAAAGTTTTAATTCTAAAATTAACCAGAAGTTCTGTTTTTTTTAATAAACTATAATGGTAATGAACGCAACATTTGATGAAGACCTGTAGAGCCAGTCTAGATGGAAGTTCTGGATATAGTGCATGCCATCAGAAGTTACAGATTAATTGGTTGGTTGAGCGTGGAGATTTTGTAATTGTGGGCTGGGGAGTTTTTGATATTTTCACATCTTTTACATTATTTGACCAATTGTGTTTTTTGGTGGTGATAGAGTGGAAGTTACCTTTTTTGGGGGATACCAAAATCCCCAGCCCATGCCTACACTTCTCCCCTGTCACAAGCTAAACATTGATAGACGCATCAGCATTACAGCATCAGTCTTAGTCAGTAATTAAAATTGGATAATTATTTCCATTTATCTTCACACATTTCATTGTGCCAATTTCCAGTTTAGAAAAAAGATTCACCTCTAAACATGCTAGATCATGCTTAAGTTGAGTCGTTCATTTTTCTCTTGAATTGAAGCAAACTTGTTATGATTTAATGACAGATTCTGAAAAATGTATGTTGTAAAATTAATTAATGCATGCTGTTGAATTTACAGACGCAATGACATATGAAGTTGCCAAGACAGCTTTGAGAATATCTTCGGTATGAAATGCCATCACATAAACAGTGTTTCAATGTAATTTCCCTAGCTCACAATGTTCTCACTAAGAATATTCCCAGTGAAAGTCACAGCATGTGTGATGAGGGTGTTGATTGATGGGAACATGGTGATTAAAATCGTTTGCATTCCTTGGAGTGAACAAAGATTCTCATTAGGTCACTCATAGATTTGCAGGCTTTTGAAATGTCACAGACAAGTTCTATTAAATGTCTCCCCTTGCGGGTACTCTACCCCTGCATGTCTGCCCTTGCAACTTCTTGCCAGTATTGTTAGACTTAAGATGGTAGCCCAATGTGAATTATTCTATAGAGACTCTACAGATGTTGTTAAATCAAATTCCAACTGAAAAGCCATAGTTGCAAACAGAACCGGTGACTTCATGGTCTTGAGGTACCATTTACCAGTACATCAACTATAATTCTTTACCTGTCGTGTTTTGACTAAATTAATTTTGTTTCAATCAATCGTTTTCACAGCAGTTTTTTTGTACTACTGGGTGGAGTCAAAGGCTTGAACGGTTCTACAACTGGAGATGTAGACCTATTTTCTGTTGTTTTTGTGAGGGGTTCAGCTTAAGCAGTGAAGTATTAGTCTTAGCCCATTTCTTGGGCCAAGTACAGAAAGCAGTCCAATAGCATCCAAGTTCCCATAGATCTTGATAAGAGGCATATTTAGTTTTTCTAATTTCAGCTATAGCGGACTAATTTCGATATATTAAAATTCAGCCTTAAACAATAGACCTCAGTACGAGGCTCTGAGGAATAACTACATAGTTTGTGAGGTTTATTCCCCAGAGCCTCGTACTGAGGTCTAGCTATCCAGAAATGCTGGGTTGCGCAACGTAACACCATTAAAAAAAATCAATTATTAACTAAACCGCGATATAACGAGATTGTTTATAGCGGTTGTTTTTTTCCGCAAAATCATTATATCGAGGTTTACGCTATAATAATGTAGATTAAGAAATTCACTAAATTCTGATTGGCTGTGAGCAGTACAGTTCAAGGGTAACACCAGCGCAAAAAGTGTAACAAAAGTGCAAATTACACACCGTAATTCTAGATTATGATTGGCTGAAAGACAATAGGAAATTTTCTAAGCCAATGATAAATGATGAAAATTTTCTGCGGAAAACAAGAAAGATTAAAAAGATAAAACAAACAGCGGTGATCGATAAAGAAATTGAAAACTTTCATTTTATAATCTTGACGTTTCGTATGCTAGTCAACATACATTTTCAAAAGAATAACGGTTACAAATTTTTTGAAAAGCTATTTATACTGCATAAATGGGGGTCTGGAACCTAGACAGAAAACAACTGCAATCAATAGAAATTTAAGACGTTTCAAACGGAAACCGTCTGTAAAGGGACAATGAAAAGGCTTTCTAATAGAGTAAAAGCTTTTCACTGCTGACATTGGCATTCAAAGCTGGCTGTAACTCTTGAATAAACAAGGTCTCCTTAACTTTACAATGGTAGTCAGTCTTGCCAGATGCCAAAATGTCAAAATGGTCCCAGTTGATGTTGTGGCCAGTTGTTTTAACGTGATCAGCAATTGCAGAAGAGTGATCGTGTTTCGAAAGGGCCTTGAAATGTTCCGTTTTCCGGTCGCGAAGTCTTCGCTTCGTTTTTCCAATGTAAAAATCTTTGCAGTCCCAGCAGTTAGCTTTGTAAATGACTTTGGATAATTGTGATCGGTTGAGTCGGTCTTTGTATGGGAAGAAGGATTTGATGCGTCGGGTGTTTTGAAAAATAACTTTAACATTAACGAAAGAGTAGAAACGATTAACACAAGATTTAAGACGCTTAGTAATGAGGTTGCTATGGAGACCTATATAAGGTAATAAAATAATAACATCTTTCTTGGGGACCGTTGCAACGGGTTCTTTTGGCTTATTCTTGTTCTTGTTCAGGACATCATTGATATTAAAAGTGATGATGCCCTGAGGGTAGCCATTTTGCAGCAAAAGCCTTTTGAGATCCTCGACAGCGGATTGTAACAATGAAGCGGTGGAGCAAATACGGAAGCATCGATAGGTTAGCGTGCGGATAAGATTGATTTTGTATTTGCGTGGTGTAAATGAGTCCCATTTAGTATAGAGTCCAGTAAATGTCTTCTTCCGGTAAACAGATGTGACAAAAGTGTTGTTTAGGCAGCGTTTCACAAGAATGTCCAAAAACGGAATCTCTTCTGCTTGTTCAAATTCAATAGTGAATTTGATACTATTGTGACGGCTGTTGAGGTACTTCAAAAACTCGTTAGCGGCGTCTTTGCTGTCAAACATGGAAAAAGGCATTACGTATCCTAGATTTGAAGATGTAAAACACTTTTTGACGTTTATATGAGCATTGTAAAGGTTTTCGTCGGCTAAGAGATAATTATGCGAACATATTCCAGTCGCCATCATTTTTTTCCGACCGTTACTTTGTGTAGAAAACAAAGTTGACTTAAAGATTTGTTGTTGTTTTTTGTTGTTGTTGTTGTTGTTTGTTTGTTTGTTTGTTTGTTTGTTTGTTTCATTTTATGTTTTATTGTACTTCAATCAAGATAGTAATTGGAAATTGCTTAAAAATTCCTAGACTGAAATGACACCGCTTTGAAACTTTTCGCCGGAAGTCAGGTTACTGAATAAATGTTCATTTTCAACTTCGACTCGTTGGAATGTTTCTAAAGACTCTGGGCCTCTTTCTTAGCGGAAAGTTCGAACATGAAGACAATTTGTAAGGTACTATGACCAACTTTGGTAAAATTGGCAACTAAAATAAAGATATTGGGGTTAAAAGCAATTCAAAGGCACCGATGGGATTTGAACCCATGACCTCCTGTTTACTAGACAGGCACTCTAACCAACTGAGTTACGGCGCCCCCCTCGGGAACACAGCACAATTTCATTCTTTCTCTTGGCAGTGTTAATCTGCTACACCTAAGTATAATAGAAGATTGCAAGATAATTATCCTTAGAGTAGCTCGCAAAACTTGATTAGTACACACCTCACGATGAGAAAATTCGTCAATTCGGGAAAGGCACTCAGGACACTTCTCCAGAGTGCAATTCCACACAAGTCTTGGTACTGACGACTTTCTAAACGCTTTGCCGATATCTTTCAAGATGTTGGAGGGTTAGACGTCTTCAATTTGGTATATTTGATACCATTGGCGGGACAAAATGAACCATCACGATTATAAGAAAATGATCAAGAAGTTAGCGAAAAACAAAAGTGAACAATAATCAACGTGGCGAAGCTATTTCCGGCCGGGCTTGAACCGGCGATCTTCCGCGTGTTAGGCGTACGTGATAACCACTACACTACGGAAACCACGTTGGACGAACGCTTGCCTATTACTAAGCAGTTCGATCATTACCTTCGCGCTCTTTAGACCCTGCTGTAGTTGCTTCCACAGCCGATGGTGAGCCAAGTCTTCCCTCAGTAAACAAAAAAAAAACTAAAAAAATAAAAAAAAAGTCTTAAGATTATTTTATTTAGGCAATGATAATCAAGTCTGGAGGGTACATAGTAAGCGGGCTAAAACTGGTCGTGTTTAAAACATAAATTTCCAAATGGCCCGTATTCTAGCAAAATAATATATTGATGTCATATCATGTGATATACTTACGTCGCGAAATCCAGCCAGTTGCCATTTTAGCGGCGCCGTCTTGACGTTTCCCCATGTTTCAACTGAAACGTCAGAAAATCTCACAAAAATGAGTTAAAACTAACAAAGCTTAAGACGACAGTGAACAAGGAAAACGTTAAGCTAAAAAGTAGGCTGAATAAGTTTCAAAGTCCATTTAGTATCCATTTTTCAAAGTTAGTTTATCTTATTTTCAATGTGGATGCCTGGCGATTTCGGGCTAAAACTTCAAAATAGTCCGAAATTGCTTCACACTAACACACTAGATTTTACTTTGATGCAAATGAGCAAATTTAACAGTAAAAAGGCCTACCCTGAATTTCATTTGGAAAAATGTGCCTGTCAAAATACTGTTGTGAGGGAAATATGAAACGTGGAGCGCAATGACTTTTGACGATATCTAGTTTGTTCATGAATTTCCATGAGGGTCGATAAAGAAAACAGCCGAGGTGTTAAGATCCAGCAGGCATATATCTACGCTGCAGCCTTTAAGTAATGTTATCAAAAGTAATTGTGTTAGAGCTATAATATTCCAGGTGTTTGTGCAAGTTGGAGGGTAATATGGAGGAGAAATGACTGAAGTCAAATGAACAACGACGAAGCTAACGAGGTATGGCTCAACTAGGGAAATTTGAAATATTGAGCCGAAGGATTGGTAAGAAAAAAGAAAATAAACTCATAACTTCTACTAATGAAAAAAATGTAAAAAGGAGGTAGTTAGGCACTTCCTGCATCGTTGTGTTCTTGTGATTGCCTTTTATTTGGCAAAAAGCAGCAGACTGCAGCGTCCCCGGGTGAGCTTGAACCACCAACCTGATCACGTTAAAACGACTGGCCACAACATCAACTGGGACCATTTTGACATTTTGGCATCTGGCAAGACTGACTACCATTGTAAAGTTAAGGAGACCTTGTTTATTCAAGAGTTACAGCCAGCTTTGAATGCCAATGTCAGCAGTGAAAAGCTTTTACTTTATTAGAAAGCCTTTTCATTGTCCCTTTACAGACGGTTTCCGTTTGAAACGTCTTAAATTTCTATTGATTGCAGTTGTTTTCTGTCTAGGTTCCAGACCCCCATTTATACAGTATAAATAGCTTTTCAAAAAATTTGTAAGCGTTATTCTTTTGAAAATTTATGTTGACTAGCACACGAAACGTCAAGATTATAAAATGAAAGTTTTCAATATGTTTATCACCGCTGTTTGTTTTATCTTTTTAAACAAGAAAGATCCTCCGGCACTTCCTCCACGCGATTTTTTTTCTTTTTTATTTTATTAATAAGTAATCATGCGGTTTTTCTCTTTTATAGTACACTCTACAAAATTTAAATCAATTTTGATTGGTCGAGAGCAGTACAATTAATCCCAAATTGTACTCCGTAGGAGTACCTATTAAGTTTCCATGGAAACGAAGCGTACGCACAATCATAAGCGGCAAATTTCAACGTCAATGTTATGATCAATAGATACCTGTCAAAACAAGGTATCTGCTGACCAGTAACACGTGACCATATCGTGGGCTCAAAAGTACAGCTCATCAAGGTCACGTGTTTTTTGAAGTTGACGGCTGACCAAGTGCTGGTTTTCGATCGGATCGCGGGCTCATGTCAGGTTAACTTGTTGAAAACCGGGCAGGCTCGGGCAGGATTGTGCTAACTATTGTGCATTGATTGTGATTGTTCAACCATGCATGATGAAAAGGCGAAGAAGACAGGTGAAATTATTTTCAGTGTTACACAAAACCTAACTTTCGAGCTGCCGCAATTCTTGCGTGATTTTGGTGACTATGCATGTAAATTGAAAAATTACATCATTTTCTCACACTTCGTAATTTTGTTGAATGTACTATAAATAAAAAATCGCACGACCTTCTCGCACAATTCGTGATTAATAGATACTCGTGATTTTGAAAATTCTCAAATTTGCACGAGAATTTAGGCGAGTGCAATTTGAGAATTTTCAAAATCACTCGTACCTATTAATCACGAATTGTACTCGAGGTCGTGCGATTTCCTGTACTAAAGGCCCGTTTACACAGGCGATTTTTGTCGCGGCAACTCGATGCAATTTTTGTCGCGCTAAAGTTGCAACTTCAAAATCGCACGTGTAAACCAGGTGCGATTTTCAGTGCGATTTGTCGCCGCGATATCGTAGGGGTTTCGAAAATGTTTGAAACTTGATGCAACTTTGCTGCGACAAAAATTGCATCGAGTTGCCGCGACAAAAATCGCCTGTGTAAACGGGCCTTAACGGTTAAACTTTGCTTATTTGCATCACAATAAAATCTAGCATGTATGCGAGGCAATTTCGGAGTATTTTGTAGTTTTAGCCCAAAATTGCCTCGCATCCACGTTGGATTACATTGTAATGCAAATGAGAAAAATTAACCGTGAAAAGGGCTATTTGGAATTAATTCCTGGGTTGCAATGTCACGCAATTAAAAAACAATTCGAAAACCATTCAGTGTATAAAGTCAAGAAATAATGTTATAGGAGATAAATAAGACAAAGTCTTAAGCCCTGGTCAAACGGCTCATGATAGTCGATGATAGTCGATGATAGTTAAGCGCGCGCTTCCGTTTGACCACCAACTATCATGCACTATCATTGACTATCATCAACTATCATTCAGTTTGACCTTGTTCAAATTCTTCATGATAGTTGATGATAGTTTTTCTCGTTTGACCACGCGTATGATAGTTCATGATAGTTTTTCGGTCAGCTGTTTTGGTAATCACTGGCCCGATAGCGGTCAGAAAACATGCTGCCGCCCTCTTTCGTCGCAAAACATTCATACTTTGACAAGTTTGTCTTACGGGACGCCATTTAGTATTTACATTTTTACACGGAAAGAGCTTGAGACTCGCTGCTCTCGTGACTTTGCTTGCGCGACTGCCGGTGAACTATCGTCAACTATCACGATCTTCTTTATCCGTTTGACCATGTGAATGATAGTTGGTGATAGTTGATGATAGTTAGGGGAGAATCAACTATCATCAACTATCATGCGCCGTTTGACCAGGGCTTTAGGTCTGCACGTCTTCCCGAACTTCAAATGTTTGTCGAAATTTATAGAGCCCAGTATGGAGCTGCCATGTTGGTGTACTCCAAGGGACACCACCATGGCAACCGGAAAATAGTGTAAACATCTGGAACTTACTTTGACTATCTGTGCCACTAATTATCTGAACTAGTCAAGCAAACATTTAAATAAGCACTTTTCCTAACACTTTAACTTTTAAAAAGGCCCAAAATCCCGAGATAAGTATATATTATTCGACAAACACGTTCATAGCTTTGTCACGCACCGTGCGCCATAACTCTGAAATTTAAAATGTGCCTGTTTTTAGACGAAACAAAATATTGAGCTGAAAAGTTCTTAACAGGTATAAATTTACACCCTCTCATGGCTGATGACTTTAGTTTCGGATTTTAGAAAATGATGACGTCACGTGCAACCCAAGAATTTGCACTTATGAGGTTTTCAAAAACCTGAAATTGCACTCGCGGCTCTTGCAATTTCAACTTTTTGAGAAACTCACTTGTGAAATTTAATTCCAAATTGAACTCGAAACCGTATGATTACCTATATTAATGTTACAAACCCTAGCTCGATACAACAAACTAATTTCCAGTGACTTGGTATTTCGTTAAACCAAGGTTCCACCGTGCGATGAGGTTGAACAAAGAAATAATTAATAAATTAAGCGGCTAGAAGACTAAAGAAGTTCAATAATAAGTTTAGTTGCAGTATTAATTCCAGTTTAATACTAGGTTTACAAGTTTTTTTGTTATATGCTGATCTTTACAAGTTCAACGTCTTTCAAACAAGGACGATGAAACATTATATTTCCATTTTCTTAACTGCACCCGCTTTTGTTATTCAAATTCTATTGTTTTTGGTAGACAGTGGTTTCGTTGTTCAATTTATAGAGACGCCTAACAGAGAAGTATGTCTGACATCGCAAAACTTGTGGGATAGACTAGGGTAGGGTTTTTTTTCAAAATTTTCCCACCAGTACGTAGCCATCTAAGAAAAGTCCAGAGGTAAGTCAGAATCATTTCAAGTCACTTTTGTCTTGTTTTGTTGCGTTTTCTGTTTTGCTGTTACCTAATTCTCATTGCGAATTGACCCAAATTGTTTCTTCGAGTACATTTCGATGAAATCCATTTTCTCTCATTGAATACGTTTTGATGTGGATGTAGTTTTTTTTCTCAGTACAAGGCCGTTTCGTTGCATGGTTGTATGTTAAGTTAACTGATTGTGGTTGAATGGTGTTGTCACATTGATGGCTTGCCCTTTTGACAGAGTAAGAGGTGATGTACAATTATCTGTAAATATTTCGCTTGAACGCAAAAATGTGTTTGAAACTCTGTCCCTACCACATTCGATGATCAGAAAAAAATATGGCATCCATTTAAACACACCATCAAAGTAATATCTTATCTTATTGTCATTTTTTCTATGAAAGAAAATTCGTCCTCAGGTGTTACGTTGTGCAATTATCTCAATTGGTTGAAATTCTTATCGACTAAGAAATAAATGTCTATTTACATTGCTAGAAAACAAATTAAGAAATGGCTCTGAACACGTCAAGATCTATGCGTGAGCTCTCTCTGAGCTAGCTTTTTACCTACAACCTAGTGACGTGTTTAATTAAGGCCAAGTTCAGACGCCGTGCTTCACATGAGCCGAATCATTAGCGTTCGATTCGGCTCATGCAAAGTACGACGTCTGAACTTGGCCTTAACTTCATGCATACATACAGTGGAGTCTCGATTTAACGAGGAACCAAAGAACTGGGGAAATTGATTTGTTTGTAGCTCCATCAGAAACTGAATTGCTTATGCTAATTAGGTAAATATTGTAAACAAGGATTCCCCTATAGCTTTCCAAAAATTTGTAACGGTTATTCTTTTGAAAATGTATATTGACTAGCATGCAAAACGTCAATGTTATGAGATGCATGTTTTTTAATATCTTTATTTACCGCTGTTTGTTTTATATTTTTAATCAAGCTAAGATGGCCGAAGACCAAGAGTCTATAGAAAAATATTTATTTTTTTCCCAAACAACGCTGCTTAATCAAAATCGCCTGTCCTATTGACTAATAGTCGAATATGACCTTCAAGAAACAACATTTAACTAGTCAAAGGACCGAAAACAACACTGCATGGCAAAGTTCAGCAGCATGGGTGTGGTACGGTGGTAACGACATTTGTATATAGCTCGAAAATGACAACTGACTCCTAACTCTTCCTTCTTTTGCAGAGTCACTTGGAGGAATTTGCTAGACAGCTGATATCTTATATTTCGACATTCTATAGTGGACGTGCAGGGCTGTTATCATGGCTACGAAATCTCTTCTTGCTGTTCTACGTCTTCATTTGAAACAAATTATGTTGTTTCTAATCTTAAGCGGGTCAAGTTTGCTTTTTGTACTGAGTTATTCCTTGTGGGACATTAGGACTGGTTTATTGACATTTTATAGATATCCACGAGAAAAAGAAGAAATGGTAAGATTAGAGGATTTCCGTCGCGAGTGGTTACGTCAGCGCCGAGCGCGAGTAGACTGGCAAAAAATACTGAGACCGTGTCATGATAATACGGCCTGGGGCCAAGTGAAGGATGGCTGGGGAAAACTCAACAGAAGCAACGCGAACACAAGTGACATAATATTCAAAGACATCAGGCCAGCGGGAGAGTTTAGCAAAATTTTCATCCAATCAAGAACCTCAGATAATCGAACGAAGACGATAGGTGGAGACTCGTGGAGAGTTTACGTACGTGGCCCATCAAGCGTTGTGGTCACTGTTTTTGATCACAATAATGGAACTTACGAAGCTCTGTTTCTTATTACGGAGCCTGGTGTCTATCAAGTGATTATATATCTGGATTATAGTCTTTGTGATGCCTTTAAAGACCCACCACGTGACTGGTTCATTAAAGGCAACGTCCAGGGAAAGTTCCAGAAAAATGGGCTTCTAGGAAATCTAGAAGATTACTTGATGCAACTCTTAAAGAACGGGATCCCTTTAGAAATAAATGTAACACAAGCAATACTGAACACGTCTTTGACAGGTACGTCCTCAAGTGAAATGTCGTATTCTTTGATCACCACCCGAGTGTTCCTACTGAGAAAGAGACTGACAAAGTCTATGACCTATCTCTCCCCCTCCCCTTCCCCCCCCCCCCCCCCCCCCCACTCCACGCGCGCACTCTCTTCACAAAAAGTAAATAAATAACTGTAAGGGTACTGATATGAAAAGGAATGGATTTTTTTGAAGTACAGCAGCAGATATGGCCAGTTAGTCTGAATCCAGCTCTATTGACACAATATAAAATAAGTGTGCGACACGAATTGATTTATGTTTAGCTTAGTGTCTTCCGAACAAACACCAATACATCAATTAATTTAGATCTTGTTGTTTTGTTTTCAAGACAAAATAGATTCTTGTCCTTACACCTGCAACCGTCTGTGGGATGGATTTGGTCGATGGACAAATGGCATATGGCGGCCTCATGTGAATGGTAAGTGGACAATTGTAAATTATGCCTTGATGATAGAATGAGTAGAATGGGCAAACTGGCTAAGTTCTCATTGGTCTAACCAAAGAGGTTTCTTGCTATACTCGCTCTTGATTGGCTGAGCTTGATATTCCTGCAATACCCTAAAATATGAAACATGTTTTTACGCTCCTACAAATCTCCCCCTCCCCCCCCCCCCCCCTCCCCCGCCCCCACTGGATCAAGTTTTGTTTAGCTGCTCTACTCCCAGAAAGTCCCAGTACTATTCTTTCAGTCTCCAGCAGTCTATAGGTTTGCTTTAGGAATCATTAATTGCATTTAGGACTCAAGAAACAAAAAGACTTCGTCTGGTTTTGAAATAAACAGGGGAAAATGAAGATAACAAAAAGATAAAGCCAGCAAAAACTAAACCATCAGATTATTTGTGAAAAGTTGGCGTATGTTTTACTGTTTCAATTAAAGAACTTGATAGAGCTAACTGAGGAGACTATAATTATGTCTGGATTTATGAAAACGGTGCTTAAGGACGTTCGCGCCCATTGCTACTGCGCATCTCTAGTGCGCACGCTATTCATTGGTCACGAGCGTGTCACGTCATTTTCAAGCGCGCGCACGGCGTCGAAAACTCAACAAAATTTAGAGCTGTTAACTTTGTGTGCGAATATTTTTGTTGGATGCTCGGTGACCCCCAATTTTTTTTCGGCAGATCACTTCCTTTTCTGATTCTTTCCATTATACTAAAAAACAAAAAAAATCTGTACGTGGGAAGTTTTAATTATTTCTCATATACTATTCAAATAGGGTCGAATTGGTACGTGGATACAGGTGTGCGTAAGTTAAAAGTTGTATTTTTTAAGGCTAATTCTAGCTGATTTAATGACATATGTAGCAAAGATCTATCAAGTAGGCCTATATATGCTGTGTTAAACACACATAACTTAGATATGATTCTTCAAATTAACTTTATGCCGATAGTAATGAATCTGGGCAAAATCGCCTCGAATGACTGGAAATCAGTAGAAATGCAATGGTCTGTGATACGCCTTATCTTTAAAACGAGTTCGGTGACCCCCGATTTTTTTTACGTTTTTAATCTAAACTTATCATTTTCTACCTGCAGACAAAGTTTAAAAAAATTCTGTGAGTGGAAAGTTTTTGAGCGCGAACGTCCTTAAGAGCCCTAGCCATGTAACCTTTATATTACCTGGATTTCTGTAAACTTCCAGGCCCCTTCCAAGCCATGAAAACGGGCAAAAAATAGAGACAAGACGGCAATGAAAGGAAGATAAAAGGGTTACAAAAGGAAAAAAAGGACTGACTTTCCATTTAATTTTTATATCGTCCCCTTTGGAGATAGTTTCTGGCAAGGAAAAAACGCCCGCTTAGCATACGGCTTCAAACCTACAATCATGGATAAAAGCAGTTGAGTCACTCCCCGAAAAAGACCTGTTCGACCCCCTCTCCCCTTTTCAATGCTGTAACCACGTGAAAGTGTCCACGGAGCGTATTGCAACATTGAAAAGGGGTATGGGGGGTTGGCTATCGACAAAAAAGATGTTTTTTGAAGTTGCGGAAAGACGCCGATAGAAAGCGTTTGTTTTGCTCTAATGTGTCAACACTTTTGTCCATGATTGTCTGAATTGCCTTTCAGCGAAAATCAATAGAAATTGTACTATATATGTGTTAAAAATGCTGAAATTCCATAAAAATTGCACTAGAAAACATCTATTTGCAGTTTAGGTCAGGATTTGGAGGCTTAAGAGCAGTGCAGAATATGTTTTCCGCAAACTCGTTTCCAGTCTCCGCCCATTAGCGGCCGCTTTAGTGCGTTGCAATACTTGGTGGTCTCGCTAAGCACAAATTGAGTCCACACACGTTAGAAAACAACAAATCGCGTTTGTAATGTAATACGGCAAGATAAAGACTTAATTTTACGTCAGTTTAGATTTTGATTCGCGAAATTTGTCTGAGTGATTTTGCTGATAACAAACCCAGTGATTGAACTCAGCAGCAGAAGTCTGGCATGACACAAGCTATTGCTGGCAATGCGACAGTTCTCGGGAACGGTTGCTACCCATAAAAAGCAGATTTTCTGCTTCTGTCATTGATGTAGTTAGCAGAAAATATACCCTGAACTGGCTTTGCAACGATTCACAACGGTTGACAACCGTTCACATAACACAAAGAGTAGCTCTAAATTTCTTTAACTGGGGATGTGAACCGTTGTGAACTGTTGAAATTTAATGTCTTGCTCATGTGAACCGTAAAAAAAAACAGAATTTACGCAAAAAGCAAAACATATTTTCGCCTTTCTGCATCAATGGCTCCTCGAAAAGAATTTAGTGAAATAACTCTCGCCAATAATTAATCTATGTGACTTAATAATTGCACTCTACTGGTGTGCGACAGGATTTATAGCTTGCTAAACAATGATGCTAAATACCTCTGAGCGGACGGAACAGTGCTGATGCTGGAAAAGCTTCACACTATGGAAAATATAATTCAGACAATCATGGACAAAAGCAGTTGAGATGCTCCCCGAAAAAGACCTGTTTGGTTGAATGCGTGGGTTTTTCAATCTCTAATTTTGGCATTTCGACCCCCTCTCCCCTTTTCAATGTTGTAACCACGTGAAAGTGTCCACGGTGCGTATTGCAACATTGAAAAGGGGGATAGGGTGGGTTAGCTATCGACAAAAAAATATGCTTTTTTTAATTACGGAAGGACGCCGATAGAAAGCGTTTGTTTTGCTCAAATGTGTCAACACTTTTGTCCAGGATTGTAGCTATAAGCAAAAGCTAGAAAATTGTTTGTAATGATTTAACGTGAGGGGGTGAGGGTATTTTACTTTTTTTATTTTTTATTTATTTTTTATTAATTTTTCCTTTTTTGGTAACCTGTTTTCTATGGGGTTTGACTCTTTCAGATAGTCCATATGGCTTACTTTTATTCTATGTAGTAGTCATTAAATTATAATAAATATATACAGGTATGAAGCGAATCAGTTTCAAACCAAAGTAATCACTGAAAGCAATCACAAAGAACCACTTGTACCCTATGTATTATATTCCATTTTGTTATCTTGTCATTCATTAGTTTGTTCAACGGTTTCTTGTCATTTGTTAGTCACTTCAACGGTCAGCTTTTTACTGTAATACTATATAGGCTTTTATCGTTGTTGTTTAAATTGTAACGTCTTTTCTGAGTTGTAAACATTCCCTGAAGAAGTCAGGCCGTGCCTGGCGAAATATCGGAAAATACAAAAAAATTAACCCCAACCTTACGGTCAGTCTTTCCGTGTTCAGTTTCTTCAAACACAAATAAGCAGATGGCTACTGATCTGAAAACTCTTCTCCACTAATTGTAAGGTAACGGTATGACAAATGAGAGAGTTAAGATCCTTTATACTGCGAAATACTTTATGAACAATTGCAGGAAACACGGACAAGAGTACAAGCCGCAACAATTTCCAATTTTCAGCGCAGAACTGTCCAGAATGAAAAGAAGGGTCGAACTGTTATCGAGAGAGACGGAGGAATGACTCTAAGACTGCCACTTTATTAGCTGTGTATATGTTTGAATGATTTTACAGCAACCAACTTCGACATTTCTTTATCCCTATTTTGTGATACGCAAGTTAAAATATTCCATGCAAGATCGACAGAAACCATTTTCCGAATTTCAACAAACTGCAGCTATTGAGACTTGCGACAAATTCCGTTACAAATCGTTCTTGAAGCCTTGTTTATACTCAACATGATTTACGTTCATTGAATTTGTTTTCAAACTCGTGGTAGCTTGATTTTTTTGAGTTGCTCGCGTCATCAAAAACATACGGAGGAAGCCCTTTGAATTCAAGTGACCGGAAGTGCGTTTTAACTTAAAACAAGCAAGCA
>JAHPZR010036213.1:22500-24407 GCA_019787425.1 Platygyra sinensis
GGATCTTAACTCTCTCATTTGTCATACCGTTACCTTACAATTAGTGGAGAAGAGTTTTCAGATCAGTAGCCATCTGCTTATTTGTGTTTGAAGAAACTGAACACGGAAAGACTGACCGTAAGGTTGGGGTTAATTTTTTTGTATTTTCCGATATTTCGCCAGGCACGGCCTGACTTCTTCAGGGAATGTTTACAACTCAGAAAAGACGTTACAATTTAAACAACAACGATAAAAGCCTATATAGTATTACAGTAAAAAGCTGACCGTTGAAGTGACTAACAAATGACAAGAAACCGTTGAACAAACTAATGAATGACAAGATAACAAAATGGAATATAATACATAGGGTACAAGTGGTTCTTTGTGATTGCTTTCAGTGATTACTTTGGTTTGAAACTGATTCGCTTCATACCTGTATATATTTATTATAATTTAATGACTACTACATAGAATAAAAGTAAGCCATATGGACTATCTGAAAGAGTCAAACCCCATAGAAAACAGGTTACCAAAAAAGGAAAAATTAATAAAAAATAAATAAAAAAATAAAAAAAGTAAAATACCCTCACCCCCTCACGTTAAATCATTACAAACAATTTTCTAGCTTTTGCTTATAGCTACAATCCTGGACAAAAGTGTTGACACATTTGAGCAAAACAAACGCTTTCTATCGGCGTCCTTCCGTAATTAAAAAAAGCATATTTTTTTGTCGATAGCTAACCCACCCTATCCCCCTTTTCAATGTTGCAATACGCACCGTGGACACTTTCACGTGGTTACAACATTGAAAAGGGGAGAGGGGGTCGAAATGCCAAAATTAGAGATTGAAAAACCCACGCATTCAACCAAACAGGTCTTTTTCGGGGAGCATCTCAACTGCTTTTGTCCATGATTGTCTGAATTATATTTTCCATAGTGTGAAGCTTTTCCAGCATCAGCACTGTTCCGTCCGCTCAGAGGTATTTAGCATCATTGTTTAGCAAGCTATAAATCCTGTCGCACACCAGTAGAGTGCAATTATTAAGTCACATAGATTAATTATTGGCGAGAGTTATTTCACTAAATTCTTTTCGAGGAGCCATTGATGCAGAAAGGCGAAAATATGTTTTGCTTTTTGCGTAAATTCTGTTTTTTTTTACGGTTCACATGAGCAAGACATTAAATTTCAACAGTTCACAACGGTTCACATCCCCAGTTAAAGAAATTTAGAGCTACTCTTTGTGTTATGTGAACGGTTGTCAACCGTTGTGAATCGTTGCAAAGCCAGTTCAGGGTATATTTTCTGCTAACTACATCAATGACAGAAGCAGAAAATCTGCTTTTTATGGGTAGCAACCGTTCCCGAGAACTGTCGCATTGCCAGCAATAGCTTGTGTCATGCCAGACTTCTGCTGCTGAGTTCAATCACTGGGTTTGTTATCAGCAAAATCACTCAGACAAATTTCGCGAATCAAAATCTAAACTGACGTAAAATTAAGTCTTTATCTTGCCGTATTACATTACAAACGCGATTTGTTGTTTTCTAACGTGTGTGGACTCAATTTGTGCTTAGCGAGACCACCAAGTATTGCAACGCACTAAAGCGGCCGCTAATGGGCGGAGACTGGAAACGAGTTTGCGGAAAACATATTCTGCACTGCTCTTAAGCCTCCAAATCCTGACCTAAACTGCAAATAGATGTTTTCTAGTGCAATTTTTATGGAATTTCAGCATTTTTAACACATATATAGTACAATTTCTATTGATTTTCGCTGAAAGGCAATTCAGACAATCATGGACAAAAGTGTTGACACATTAGAGCAAAACAAACGCTTTCTATCGGCGTCTTTCCGCAACTTCAAAAAAACATCTTTTTTGTCGATAGCCAACCCCCCATACCCCTTTTCAATGTTGCAATACGCTCCGTG
>JAHPZR010036214.1:0-11973 GCA_019787425.1 Platygyra sinensis
GGATAATTATTTCCATTCTAATCTTCACACATCTTCATTGTGCCCAACATTTCCAGTATTAGCCCCCCCCAGATTACACCTCTAACTAGCTAGATCATGCTTAAGTTGAGTCGCCTTCATTTTGTAACTCTGCATTGTAAGCAACTTAGCTTATTGATTAATGACTAAGATATCTGAAAAATAGTAGTTGTAAATTTAATTAATGCTCGCCTGTTGAATTTAACAGACGCCCAATAGACATATGAAGCTTGCCAAGACAGCTTGAGAATATCTTCGGTATGAAATGCACATCAACATAAACACAGTAGTTTCAATGTAATTTCCCTAGCTCACAATGCTTCACTACACATCAAGCAATATTCCCAGTGAAACGTCACAGCATGCTGTGCATGAGGGATGATTGATTGAATGGGAAACATAGCGTCGCCATTAAAAATCGTTTGCATTTCCAGTTGGCAGATGAACAATAGATTGCCTCAATTGGTAACTCATACAGATTTAGCCAGCCTGTAGAAAGTCACAGACGAAGTTCTATTAGAATGTCTCCCCCTTGCGGACAGCTACTCATACCCCTTGCATGATCTATGGTTATGTGGTGCGAGGTGCGTCTGCCTTGCAACATTCTTAAGCTAGTATAGTTAAAGACTGTCAAAGATCGCGTCGTAGCCCAATGTGAATTTAATCCTATAGATTGACTCTACAGATGTTGTTAAATCAAATTCAACTAGAAAAGCCATAGTTGCAAACATGAACCGCCCGCTGACTTCTATGGTCTATCGCACGCAGTACCATTATACCAGCTTACATCAAATATCAATTCGTTAACTGTCGTTTTTGAACAATTAATTATTAGTCCTTCAATACATATTTTCTGCCGTTTTTACACAGCAGTATCTTTAATGATACTACATGGTGCGAGTAAAGGCTGTGAACGGTTCTACAACTGGAGATGTAGACCTATTATTCTGTTGTTTTTCGTGAGGGGCTCTCAGCTTAAGCATGAAGTATTAAAGATCTTAGGCCCATTCTGGCCCCAAGCTACAGAAAGCAGTCCAATAAAGAGCCATCCAAGTTCCCATAGATCCTCAGATCAAGAGCCATATTTAGCTTTTTCTAATTTCAGCTATAGCCGAGCACTAAGTTCGAATATATTAAAAATTCAGGCCTCTATCAAACAATAAAGACCTCATGTACTGAGCCGCCCCCCTCTGATGAGAACTCATACCTACATAGTTTGTGACAGCGTTATTAACCAGAGACCTCCGTACTAGATGCGTCACTAGCTATCCAGAAATGCTGGGTTGCCGCAACACGTAACACCACAAAAAAAAATCAATTATTATACTAAACCGCGATATACGAGATCTGTTTATAGCCCCGCGATTGTTTTTCCGCAAAATTCATTATAATCGAGGTTACGCCATATAATAAATGTAAGCATTAAGAAATTCATAAAGTACTTTTTTATGCATTGGCTGTGAGCAGTAACAGCTTCAAGCGATAACACCCAGCGCCAAAAAGGGTAACAAAGTGCCAAATTACACACCGCTAATTCTAGAGTATGATTGGCCTGCATAATGCACAATCAGAGAAAGCAATTTTTTCTGAAAGCCAATGATAAATGATGAAAATTTTACTGCGGAAAACAAGAAAGATTATTAAAAGATAAAACAAAACGCGGTCGATCGATAAAGAAATTGAAAACTTCTCATATTTATAATACTTGACGCTTTCGTGATGCTAAGTAACCATAAACCCATTCTCAAAAGCCAATAACGGTTACAATTTTTGCAAAGCTATATAATATATCGCATAAATGGAGCCCGTAGTCTTAGGCAAAACCTATGACAGAAAAACAACTGCAATCAATAGCAAACTTTAAGCGACGTTATCTAAACGAAACCGTCTGTAACACGGACAATGGAAAAGGCCTTCTAAATAGCAGTTAAAAAGCTATTTATCACAATGCTTGACATGCCGCATTCCAAAGCTGGCACTGTAACTCTATGAATAAACAAGAGTCTCTTAAAATTTAACAAATCGGTAAGTCAGTCTATGCCAGATGCCAAAATAGCTTACAAAATGGTCCCAGTTAGAGGTTGATGCGCCAGCTGTGTTTTAACGTGATCGAGAAATTGCATCAGAACAGTGATCGATGTTTCAGAAAGAACCGGCCTTGAATGTTCCGTTTTCCGGTCGCCCGAATGTCTTGCGCATTCGTTTTTTGTCCAAATGATAAAAACTTTGACCATGTTTTCCCAGCCAGCTTTTTTTTTTTCAAATAAAAACCCTTTGTAAATGCTTTAAGGATAAATTGTGATCGGTTGAGTCGCGTCTTTTGTATGCAGGAAGAGGATTTGATTGCGCTCCGGTGCTGTTTTGAAAAATATACTTTAACATTAACGAAAGATTAGAAACGATTAACACAAGATTTAAGACGCTTAGTAATGAGTTGCTATGGAGACCTATATAAGGTAATAAAATAATAACATCTTTCTTGGGGACCGTTGCAACGGGGTTCTTTTGGCTTATTCTTGTTCTTGTTCAGGACATCATTGATATTAAAAGGATGGATGCCCTGAGGGTAGCCATTTTGCAGCAAAAGCCTTTTGAGATCCTCGACAGCGGATTGTAACAATGAAGCGGTGGAGCAAATACGGAAGCATGATAGGTTACGTGCGGATAGATTGATTTTGTATTCTGCGTGTGTAATGAGTCCCATTTAGTATAGAGTCCAGTAAATGTCTTCTTCCGGTAAACAGATGTGACAAAAGTGTTGTTTTAGGCAGCGTTTCACAAGAATGTCCAAAAACGGAATCTCTTCTGCTTGTTCAAATTCAATAGTGATATTTGATACTATTGTGACGGCTGTTGAGGTACTTCAAAAACTCGTTAGCGGCGTCTCTTGCTGTCAAACATGGAAAAAGGGCATTACGTATCCTAGACTTTGAAGATGTAAAACACTTTTTGACGTTTATATGAGCATTGTAAAGGTTTTTCGTCGGCTAAGAGATAATTATGCGAACAATATGTCCAGTCGCCATCATTTTTTTTCCGACCCGTTACTTTGTGTAGAAAACAAAGTTGACTTAAAGATTTGTTGTTGTTTTTTGTTGTTGTTGTTGTTGTTTGTTTGTTTGTTTGTTTGTTTGTTTGTTTCATTTTATGTTTTATTGTACTTCAATCAAGATAGTAATTGGAAATTGCTTAAAAATTCCTAGACTGAAATGACACCGCTTTGAAACTTTTCGCCGGAAGTCAGGTTACTGAATAAATGTTCATTTTCAACTTCGACTCGTTGGAATGTTTCTAAAGACTCTGGGCCTCTTTCTTAGCGGAAAGTTCGAACATGAAGACAATTTGTAAGGTACTATGACCAACTTTGGTAAAATTGGCAACTAAAATAAAGATATTGGGGTTAAAAGCAATTCAAAGGCACCGATGGGATTTGAACCCATGACCTCCTGTTTACTAGACAGGCACTCTAACCAACTGAGTTACGGCGCCCCCCTCGGGAACACAGCACAATTTCATTCTTTCTCTTGGCAGTGTTAATCTGCTACACCTAAGTATAATAGAAGATTGCAAGATAATTATCCTTAGAGTAGCTCGCAAAACTTGATTAGTACACACCTCACGATGAGAAAATTCGTCAATTCGGGAAAGGCACTCAGGACACTTCTCCAGAGTGCAATTCCACACAAGTCTTGGTACTGACGACTTTCTAAACGCTTTGCCGATATCTTTCAAGATGTTGGAGGGTTAGACGTCTTCAATTTGGTATATTTGATACCATTGGCGGGACAAAATGAACCATCACGATTATAAGAAAATGATCAAGAAGTTAGCGAAAAACAAAAGTGAACAATAATCAACGTGGCGAAGCTATTTCCGGCCGGGCTTGAACCGGCGATCTTCCGCGTGTTAGGCGTACGTGATAACCACTACACTACGGAAACCACGTTGGACGAACGCTTGCCTATTACTAAGCAGTTCGATCATTACCTTCGCGCTCTTTAGACCCTGCTGTAGTTGCTTCCACAGCCGATGGTGAGCCAAGTCTTCCCTCAGTAAACAAAAAAAAAACTAAAAAAATAAAAAAAAGTCTTAAGATTATTTTATTTAGGCAATGATAATCAAGTCTGGAGGGTACATAGTAAGCGGGCTAAAACTGGTCGTGTTTAAAACATAAATTTCCAAATGGCCCGTATTCTAGCAAAATAATATATTGATGTCATATCATGTGATATACTTACGTCGCGAAATCCAGCCAGTTGCCATTTTAGCGGCGCCGTCTTGACGTTTCCCCATGTTTCAACTGAAACGTCAGAAAATCTCACAAAAATGAGTTAAAACTAACAAAGCTTAAGACGACAGTGAACAAGGAAAACGTTAAGCTAAAAAGTAGGCTGAATAAGTTTCAAAGTCCATTTAGTATCCATTTTTCAAAGTTAGTTTATCTTATTTTCAATGTGGATGCCTGGCGATTTCGGGCTAAAACTTCAAAATAGTCCGAAATTGCTTCACACTAACACACTAGATTTTACTTTGATGCAAATGAGCAAATTTAACAGTAAAAAGGCCTACCCTGAATTTCATTTGGAAAAATGTGCCTGTCAAAATACTGTTGTGAGGGAAATATGAAACGTGGAGCGCAATGACTTTTGACGATATCTAGTTTGTTCATGAATTTCCATGAGGGTCGATAAAGAAAACAGCCGAGGTGTTAAGATCCAGCAGGCATATATCTACGCTGCAGCCTTTAAGTAATGTTATCAAAAGTAATTGTGTTAGAGCTATAATATTCCAGGTGTTTGTGCAAGTTGGAGGGTAATATGGAGGAGAAATGACTGAAGTCAAATGAACAACGACGAAGCTAACGAGGTATGGCTCAACTAGGGAAATTTGAAATATTGAGCCGAAGGATTGGTAAGAAAAAAGAAAATAAACTCATAACTTCTACTAATGAAAAAATGTAAAAAGGAGGTAGTTAGGCACTTCCTGCATCGTTGTGTTCTTGTGATTGCCTTTTATTTGGCAAAAAGCAGCAGACTGCAGCGTCCCCGGGTGAGCTTGAACCACCAACCTGATCACGTTAAAACGACTGGCCACAACATCAACTGGGACCATTTTGACATTTTGGCATCTGGCAAGACTGACTACCATTGTAAAGTTAAGGAGACCTTGTTTATTCAAGAGTTACAGCCAGCTTTGAATGCCAATGTCAGCAGTGAAAAGCTTTTACTTTATTAGAAAGCCTTTTCATTGTCCCTTTACAGACGGTTTCCGTTTGAAACGTCTTAAATTTCTATTGATTGCAGTTGTTTTCTGTCTAGGTTCCAGACCCCCATTTATACAGTATAAATAGCTTTTCAAAAATTTGTAAGCGTTATTCTTTTGAAAATTTATGTTGACTAGCACACGAAACGTCAAGATTATAAAATGAAAGTTTTCAATATGTTTATCACCGCTGTTTGTTTTATCTTTTTAAACAAGAAAGATCCTCCGGCACTTCCTCCACGCGATTTTTTTTCTTTTTTATTTTATTAATAAGTAATCATGCGGTTTTTCTCTTTTATAGTACACTCTACAAAATTTAAATCAATTTTGATTGGTCGAGAGCAGTACAATTAATCCCAAATTGTACTCCGTAGGAGTACCTATTAAGTTTCCATGGAAACGAAGCGTACGCACAATCATAAGCGGCAAATTTCAACGTCAATGTTATGATCAATAGATACCTGTCAAAACAAGGTATCTGCTGACCAGTAACACGTGACCATATCGTGGGCTCAAAAGTACAGCTCATCAAGGTCACGTGTTTTTTGAAGTTGACGGCTGACCAAGTGCTGGTTTTCGATCGGATCGCGGGCTCATGTCAGGTTAACTTGTTGAAAACCGGGCAGGCTCGGGCAGGATTGTGCTAACTATTGTGCATTGATTGTGATTGTTCAACCATGCATGATGAAAAGGCGAAGAAGACAGGTGAAATTATTTTCAGTGTTACACAAAACCTAACTTTCGAGCTGCCGCAATTCTTGCGTGATTTTGGTGACTATGCATGTAAATTGAAAAATTACATCATTTTCTCACACTTCGTAATTTTGTTGAATGTACTATAAATAAAAATCGCACGACCTTCTCGCACAATTCGTGATTAATAGATACTCGTGATTTTGAAAATTCTCAAATTTGCACGAGAATTTAGGCGAGTGCAATTTGAGAATTTTCAAAATCACTCGTACCTATTAATCACGAATTGTACTCGAGGTCGTGCGATTTCCTGTACTAAAGGCCCGTTTACACAGGCGATTTTTGTCGCGGCAACTCGATGCAATTTTTGTCGCGCTAAAGTTGCAACTTCAAAATCGCACGTGTAAACCAGGTGCGATTTTCAGTGCGATTTGTCGCCGCGATATCGTAGGGGTTTCGAAAATGTTTGAAACTTGATGCAACTTTGCTGCGACAAAAATTGCATCGAGTTGCCGCGACAAAAATCGCCTGTGTAAACGGGCCTTAACGGTTAAACTTTGCTTATTTGCATCACAATAAAATCTAGCATGTATGCGAGGCAATTTCGGAGTATTTTGTAGTTTTAGCCCAAAATTGCCTCGCATCCACGTTGGATTACATTGTAATGCAAATGAGAAAAATTAACCGTGAAAAGGGCTATTTGGAATTAATTCCTGGGTTGCAATGTCACGCAATTAAAAAACAATTCGAAAACCATTCAGTGTATAAAGTCAAGAAATAATGTTATAGGAGATAAATAAGACAAAGTCTTAAGCCCTGGTCAAACGGCTCATGATAGTCGATGATAGTCGATGATAGTTAAGCGCGCGCTTCCGTTTGACCACCAACTATCATGCACTATCATTGACTATCATCAACTATCATTCAGTTTGACCTTGTTCAAATTCTTCATGATAGTTGATGATAGTTTTTCTCGTTTGACCACGCGTATGATAGTTCATGATAGTTTTTCGGTCAGCTGTTTTGGTAATCACTGGCCCGATAGCGGTCAGAAAACATGCTGCCGCCCTCTTTCGTCGCAAAACATTCATACTTTGACAAGTTTGTCTTACGGGACGCCATTTAGTATTTACATTTTTACACGGAAAGAGCTTGAGACTCGCTGCTCTCGTGACTTTGCTTGCGCGACTGCCGGTGAACTATCGTCAACTATCACGATCTTCTTTATCCGTTTGACCATGTGAATGATAGTTGGTGATAGTTGATGATAGTTAGGGGAGAATCAACTATCATCAACTATCATGCGCCGTTTGACCAGGGCTTTAGGTCTGCACGTCTTCCCGAACTTCAAATGTTTGTCGAAATTTATAGAGCCCAGTATGGAGCTGCCATGTTGGTGTACTCCAAGGGACACCACCATGGCAACCGGAAAATAGTGTAAACATCTGGAACTTACTTTGACTATCTGTGCCACTAATTATCTGAACTAGTCAAGCAAACATTTAAATAAGCACTTTTCCTAACACTTTAACTTTTAAAAAGGCCCAAAATCCCGAGATAAGTATATATTATTCGACAAACACGTTCATAGCTTTGTCACGCACCGTGCGCCATAACTCTGAAATTTAAAATGTGCCTGTTTTTAGACGAAACAAAATATTGAGCTGAAAAGTTCTTAACAGGTATAAATTTACACCCTCTCATGGCTGATGACTTTAGTTTCGGATTTTAGAAAATGATGACGTCACGTGCAACCCAAGAATTTGCACTTATGAGGTTTTCAAAAACCTGAAATTGCACTCGCGGCTCTTGCAATTTCAACTTTTTGAGAAACTCACTTGTGAAATTTAATTCCAAATTGAACTCGAAACCGTATGATTACCTATATTAATGTTACAAACCCTAGCTCGATACAACAAACTAATTTCCAGTGACTTGGTATTTCGTTAAACCAAGGTTCCACCGTGCGATGAGGTTGAACAAAGAAATAATTAATAAATTAAGCGGCTAGAAGACTAAAGAAGTTCATAATAAGTTTAGTTGCAGTATTAATTCCAGTTTAATACTAGGTTTACAAGTTTTTTTGTTATATGCTGATCTTTACAAGTTCAACGTCTTTCAAACAAGGACGATGAAACATTATATTTCCATTTTCTTAACTGCACCCGCTTTTGTTATTCAAATTCTATTGTTTTTGGTAGACAGTGGTTTCGTTGTTCAATTTATAGAGACGCCTAACAGAGAAGTATGTCTGACATCGCAAAACTTGTGGGATAGACTAGGGTAGGGTTTTTTTCAAAATTTTCCCACCAGTACGTAGCCATCTAAGAAAAGTCCAGAGGTAAGTCAGAATCATTTCAAGTCACTTTTGTCTTGTTTTGTTGCGTTTTCTGTTTTGCTGTTACCTAATTCTCATTGCGAATTGACCCAAATTGTTTCTTCGAGTACATTTCGATGAAATCCATTTTCTCTCATTGAATACGTTTTGATGTGGATGTAGTTTTTTTTCTCAGTACAAGGCCGTTTCGTTGCATGGTTGTATGTTAAGTTAACTGATTGTGGTTGAATGGTGTTGTCACATTGATGGCTTGCCCTTTTGACAGAGTAAGAGGTGATGTACAATTATCTGTAAATATTTCGCTTGAACGCAAAAATGTGTTTGAAACTCTGTCCCTACCACATTCGATGATCAGAAAAAAATATGGCATCCATTTAAACACACCATCAAAGTAATATCTTATCTTATTGTCATTTTTTCTATGAAAGAAAATTCGTCCTCAGGTGTTACGTTGTGCAATTATCTCAATTGGTTGAAATTCTTATCGACTAAGAAATAAATGTCTATTTACATTGCTAGAAAACAAATTAAGAAATGGCTCTGAACACGTCAAGATCTATGCGTGAGCTCTCTCTGAGCTAGCTTTTTACCTACAACCTAGTGACGTGTTTAATTAAGGCCAAGTTCAGACGCCGTGCTTCACATGAGCCGAATCATTAGCGTTCGATTCGGCTCATGCAAAGTACGACGTCTGAACTTGGCCTTAACTTCATGCATACATACAGTGGAGTCTCGATTTAACGAGGAACCAAAGAACTGGGGAAATTGATTTGTTTGTAGCTCCATCAGAAACTGAATTGCTTATGCTAATTAGGTAATATTGTAAACAAGGATTCCCCTATAGCTTTCCAAAAATTTGTAACGGTTATTCTTTTGAAAATGTATATTGACTAGCATGCAAAACGTCAATGTTATGAGATGCATGTTTTTTAATATCTTTATTTACCGCTGTTTTGTTTTATATTTTTAATCAAGCTAAGATGGCCGAAGACCAAGAGTCTATAGAAAAATATTTATTTTTTTCCCAAACAACGCTGCTTAATCAAAATCGCCTGTCCTATTGACTATAGTCGAATATGACCTTCAAGAAACAACATTTAACTAGTCAAAGGACCGAAAACAACACTGCATGGCAAAGTTCAGCAGCATGGGTGTGGTACGGTGGTAACGACATTTGTATATAGCTCGAAAATGACAACTGACTCCTAACTCTTACCTTCTTTTGCAGAGTCACTTGGAGGAATTTGCTAGACAGCTGATATCTTATATTTCGACATTCTATAGTGGACGTGCAGGGCTGTTATCATGGCTACGAAATCTCTTCTTGCTGTTCTACGTCTTCATTTGAAACAAATTATGTTGTTTCTAATCTTAAGCGGGTCAAGTTTGCTTTTTGTACTGAGTTATTCCTTGTGGGACATTAGGACTGGTTTATTGACATTTTATAGATATCCACGAGAAAAAGAAGAAATGGTAAGATTAGAGGATTTCCGTCGCGAGTGGTTACGTCAGCGCCGAGCGCGAGTAGACTGGCAAAAAATACTGAGACCGTGTCATGATAATACGGCCTGGGGCCAAGTGAAGGATGGCTGGGGAAAACTCAACAGACAGCAACGCGAACACAAGTGACATAATATTCAAAGACATCAGGCCAGCGGGAGAGTTTTAGCAAAATTTTCATCCAATCAAGAACCTCAGATAATCGAACGAAGACGATAGGTGGAGACTCGTGGAGAGTTTACGTACGTGGCCCATCAAGCGTTGTGGTCACTGTTTTTGATCACAATAATGGAACTTACGAAGCTCTGTTTCTTATTACGGAGCCTGGTGTCTATCAAGTGATTATATATCTGGATTATAGTCTTTGTGATGCCTTTAAAGACCCACCACGTGACTGGTTCATTAAAGGCAACGTCCAGGGAAAGTTCCAGAAAAATGGGCTTCTAGGAAATCTAGAAGATTACTGATGCAACTCTTAAAGAACGGGATCCCTTTAGAAATAAATGTAACACAAGCAATACTGAACACGTCTTTGACAGGTACGTCCTCAAGTGAAATGTCGTATTCTTTGATCACCACCCGAGTGTTTCCTACTGAGAAAGAGACTGACAAAGTCTATGACCTATCTCTCCCCCTCCCCTTCCCCCCCCCCCCCCCACTCCACGCGCGCACTCTCTTCACAAAAAGTAAATAAATAACTGTAAGGGTACTGATATGAAAGGAATGGATTTTTTTTGAAGTACAGCAGCAGATATGGCCAGTTAGTCTGAATCCAGCTCTATTGACACAATATAAAATAAGTGTGCGACACGAATTGATTTATGTTTAGCTTAGTGTCTTCCGAACAAACACCAATACATCAATTAATTTAGATCTTGTTGTTTTGTTTTCAAGACAAAATAGATTCTTGTCCTTACACCTGCAACCGTCTGTGGGATGGATTTGGTCGATGGGACAAATGGCATATGGCGGCCTCATGTGAATGGTAAGTGGGACAATTGTAAATTATGCCTTGATGATAGAATGAGTAGAATGGGCCAAACTGGCTAAGTTCTCATTGGTCTAACCAAAGAGGTTTCTTGCTATACTCGCTCTTGATTGGCTGAGCTTGATATTCCTGCAATACCCTAAAATATGAAACATGTTTTTACGCTCCTTACAAATCTCGCCCCTCCACCCCCCCCCCCCTCGCCGCCCCCACTGGATCAAGTTTTGGTTTAGCTGCTCTACTCCCAGAAAGTCCCAGTACTATTCTTTCAGTCTCCAGCAGTCTATAGGTTTGCTTTAGGAATCATTAATTGCATTTATGGACTCAAGAACAAAAAGACTTCGTCTGGTTTTGAAAATAAACAGGGGAAAATGAAGAGAACAAAAAGATAAAGCCAGCAAAAACTAAACCATCAGATTATTTGTGAAAAGTTGGCGTATGTTTTACTGTTTCAATTAAAGAACTTGATAGAGCTAACTGAGGAGACTATAATTATGTCTGGATTTATGAAAACGGTGCTTAAGGACCGTTCGCGCCCATTGCTACTGCGCATCTCTAGTGCGCCACGCTATTCATTGGTCACGAGCGTGTCACGTCATTTTCAAGCGCGCGCGCACGGCGTCGAAAACTCAACAAAATTTATGAGCTGTTAACTTTGTGTGCGAATATTTTTGTTGGATGCTCGGTGACCCCCAATTTTTTTTCGGCAGATCACTTCCTTTTCTGATTCTTTCCATTATACTAAAAACAAAAAAAATCTGTACGTGGGAAGTTTTAATTATTTCTCATATACATTCAAATAGGGTCGAATTGGTACGTGGATACAGGTGTGCGTAAGTTAAAAGTTGTATTTTTTAAGGCTAATTCTAGCTGATTTAATGACATATGTAGCAAAGATCTATCAAATAGGCCTATATATGCTGTGTTAAACACACATAACTTAGATATGATTCTTCAAATTAACTTTATGCCGATAGTAATGAATCTGGGCAAAATCGCCTCGAATGACTGGAAATCCTAGAAATGCTATGGTCTGTGATACGCCTTATCTTTAAAACGAGTTCGGTGACCCCCGATTTTTTTTACGTTTTTAATCTAAACTTATCATTTTCTACCTGCAGACAAAGTTTAAAAAAATCTGTGCGTGGAAGTTTTTGGGCGCGAACGTCCTTAA
>JAHPZR010036216.1:0-17500 GCA_019787425.1 Platygyra sinensis
CTTCAGCTTGTAAATCTGCCAAAAGCTAACCTACGTAGCTTGGCAGTTAAAGCAATTTGAACGTCTCTCCCAGGCTGCTTGTGGCTTCGGCGCTCCTTATCGCGGCTTTCCCGCTTTCCTAGCACCCTCAAATTGCTTAAAAACGACCAAGCTACGCAGGCTACCAAAAGCCTCCTTAGTACAGTGATTGAATTCTGCGTTTCTGGGTGACTTGTTGGTGAAACAGATTTCCTGGATCAAGAGGTTGGAGATGCAATGACAATACTACAACATTAAATCGGCTTGAGCACAGTTTTGTTCTGGAGGTTTCTAGCATTCCATCCAGGACCCTTCTAGTCACCTTGTTCCACCAAATGGGGAGAAGTTTTGGCTGTATGCCTATGGACTGCTTGGCTCGAAGCAGACTTAATCTTACCTTTAATGCTTTTACCCCGTTTACTGAGTGGCTGAGCAGATTACATTAGTCACACACCGACTGACTAAGTATTATGATCTTGCAGACAGCACAACGCAGCCTAAGGTCACAGCTGTGGGGAAAACTACCAAGTCGGCAATAAAAAGAACGGGTCCAACTACACATCTGTCAGTTAAACCAGTCAAGGTTGACACACAAAGGGCAAAAGCATTGAGTCGTAAGGTTGTCATTCCCACAGCCAAGGCTGATGATAAAGGTGCAGTTTAAAAAGAATAATTATTGTAAAACAAGAGTTTGCTGTTAATGATGTGTGAGACATAACCAAATTGATGGTCTTGAATGCCTTTAGGCTCGATTACCAGCCGCTGTTCGCTGACACAAGAGAGCAGCGGAAATCGAGCCTAGAATGCCTTTTGTTGAGTTGTTTGTTGAGCTGGGCATTTTTCTTAATTTATTATTTTTGCTGGGTTTTTTCACACTGGGTGTCTTCAGGAGTAATAGCTAACAAGCTGCTTTATAAACACTAAAGGATAAATTAAAGTCACAGTAATGGGCCCCTATCCTATATTAATTTTACCGTGCATCCAGGAATTATTGATGCATGGGCTTCATTACCTGCCACGTTCAGGAAAGGAAAACTCACTCCCTGCAAAACACACGAACGACGACTGAACTTGAGAGACTGGTAGAAATCAAACATAAACTGCTACGTATAAGTGTGTACTCTCTGAAGAGAAAGACAATCAATGCTTCGAGAACAATTTTTCTACCTTTGAATCACACATCTCTAAGAAACCTTGCCACTAGGCACGTCTTTGAGTTTGTTACTTATTCTAAAATCATGTTTGATTGAAACTTGATCTAGTTAGCCCATCACCGTTAAAGCCACGTGAAGAAACTCCAGCAACATCAACAGCATACAATGATCGTCTCGTATCCTCCACACCAGTCCTGACTGCAGAAGAACGACAGCGACATCAACAGCTACAGAGACGAGAAGCAGCACTTCAACATGAACTGACTCAACTCAAGCAACGTTATGATCTGCTTCAGGTGTGTTACTAAAAATTTCTTAAGTGGTAAGGTTCGTAGTATTTAAATCTGAATGAATAAACAACTTTATGTAAGTTTCAATTGTACAGTACTGTGCAAAAGTAATGCAAGTAAAATGCGCAAATTTCGGTCTTGTTCAGAAAATTCGAGAGAAAATCCAATGCTTTTCGAGCGATAATTCGCTTGAAGAAAAGGGAGCATTTTTTCGGATTTTCAGCACCTCGGCGAATGTTTGCGATCAATAACGTTATTTCGCCACTCATCGAGCCGAAGTTTGACAGCGCGTCGAAGGTAGTTTATCGCGCAATGAATTCAACCGGGCAGTCCGTGTAACTCGGCGCTGTTGTGGTACTTGTGGACACTGTATATAAGTAAATTAAAGAAATTGCAAATAATATAATGAATTATTCAGAATCTCAACTTGGTCGGAGGCTGACCAGTTTCATAACATGGTCGAAGAGTTACACTTCCAGATAGTGGTAGAGGGTGGAAGATTTGAACCAGGGACCTACTGATTTCAAATCTAGCGCCACAAACCATTGGGCCTTTCCGCCTTCTCTTTTTTATCAACCACTTCTGTTTTTCAATATCATCTCAGAGACAACAAGATCCCACCCACCACGCAGAACAAAAGATCAAACTTCAAAGCTCTATGATGCAAGAACTTGAGAATCACCAACAAAAAGAAACTGTACAAAGGACTGCTGTATCACGAGGTTCAACAGAGACACAATCAGCAAGGAGCTCTGAAAAAGAGCTGCTTGCAAATCCAACTCCAAAAGAACTTCAGCAAGAAGGAGTCTGGATTATTCGGGTTTTCCTGCGTCAAAGGCGGTATCGAGTAATGCTTCAGTTGATCATGGTCCTGATGAATCTAGGGGTGCGTCGGATTTCTTAAGAGGACATGATGAGGATAATGTGAAACATAACGTCGATGATTCTGTAACACAGGAAATTGACACTCCAGAGTCGAAAAAGCGGGTCAGAATTGTGTCTCCTACTGAAACACTTTCACCTTTAATTGCTGGAGAGCCATTGGTAAATGGCGGTCGGCAAGAACACCTCTCTAATTCACCCAGTGCCGGGCCATCTGAGGGTACCAGAACTAGACACATGAACTCTCCATTATCACCCTCTGGTCGGCCAAGCTCTGCTCCTGCGAGGTCCAGGGATCTACTGCGCCCATCATCTGCTGCAAACCAGGCTCGTATGATTCAGTACTTAGTGGATGAACTCAGGGCACTTCTCGGCAGCACAGGTCAGTAGATAGTTTACGATCTTTCCTCGCTCTTCTGCCTGAAGCGTAGGTAATACAAGACGTCAGCGCGCAGGTTAGCGCTGTCCAGGTGCACTGGTGCTCAAAGCATCGGTACGACTAGTGCACTGGACAAGTAGTGCAAGTGAAAGTATCCAGCCAACAAGCTACTAACATACTAAAGGTAACCTTTGTTACGTAGAAAAAAAACAAACGGATAGAGAAAAAGCTTAGAACTAACATTAAGGGGCCATAGGTTAGGGCTGCGAACTTGGCTATAATCATCTCATATCCATCAAGCGCAAGTGGAATACAACTGCTTTACTAGAAACGCCTCTCACTGGTAGTAAAGGGCATTGTCACGCTATTTGGCAACTTTAAAAAAGCTAGAAGGTGTCTTCGCATCTACTGAATTCCAAAACTAATGATCTAGTTTTGTTATGGAAGTCTATTTGAAGGTACTGAAACTGTTTCCTTTCGCCTGTTGCTGCGGATGGCATGGATGGAAATGGATTGAAGTTTGAAAAAATTGGCCAATTTTTTTCAAGTTTTGATGCTACGTCTTCCAAAAATCCTCAGGAAATTTGTTATGGTTAGCCCTCTCTGATAACATTCATTTGATATCTTCGTCGTTGCTTTTTGTTTATGATTAAAGCCTCAAAGTAATTATTTTAGCACCAAACTGACCTAAAACAGCAAAATCCTCGTGACCCTGCCCCTTTAAAATATAAAACGTTTTCTACAATCACTTGTTTTCTGTTAACAGGTGACCTGGAGGTAGATCGTCTACTGAATGAGATCGACGACGCTGTTAAGCTGCTTCCATATCTGATGGAAAAAGATAAAACAGCTACAGTATCACAAGATATTGATCACGCTGTACAACCATTCATGGTTGAAAATACTCAACTACGAAGGCATGTTAAGATGTCATTTTAGAATATTTCATTCGTTTTTGAGGTTGTGTAATACCTGGCTTTGGCTCCGTTATTTTCTCTAGATAAACCAGCAAAGGCACTTTCTGAGCGCGATTTGTCTAATAATGTCACCTGCTAAAACTTGATTGGACCAGAATATCACCCGAGCAATGTCCCACATTGTAATAATTTCCGTTTTATATGGGTCGCTGTTTCCTCGAATAGATATTTGAATTGAATAGAACCAAATGTTTTGAGTGGCCAAGAAAGATTATGAAGCTCAGGAGAACCTGGCGTCTTGGAAAAAAATATATGTAGCTTTTAGGAGAATAATAAAGAATATAATTAAAAGATGGATAAACGGAGTTGAATCTCCAACACGTCCTTTTGTAGTTGAAAGTCACAAGGATGTCTTTATGACCAGTTTATATATTTGTTCCTTTTGTATGCAAATTTTAGGAAGCTCCTGATTGCTCATCAAAAGCTCAAAGAAGGATCTTTGAAGAAACATGTTGACAAATCACCCAGAAAGACGGATTTAACTTTTGAATGTGAGTGTTATCCAAAAGACTAGTAACCATGCAAGGGCAAGTTTTCAGTTAGCCCATCACAAGGAGACACCGAGAAAATCCAATAAACCAATCAAACCTCAAAGCAAACACGGGTAGACGGTACAAAGCGCGGGAAAACGCAATCACTCTAGCCAATCACAAGGACGAAGACAATTCAGTGAACCAATCAAAACTCCAAACAAAGACATGTGGCTGATGCGGAGCGCGGGAAAACGTCTGCAAGCGATTTTCGATTGGTTTTAGTTTTACTTCTGATTGGATGACGAAGTGGCGCGAATTTTTAAGCAAATCGCTTAGCGTAGTAAATGCCAAACCATAGAAAATGCGAACTTTCGACAATCAAGTGCAAGTGCTATAACGAACCAATCAAAAGTGAAAATAGCCAAGCACGGGAAACATGTAGCCCGTGACAAGCGCGGAAGGACGCGTAAGCCAAGACACGAACTTGATTGGTTGAAAAATATCGTGATTGATCTGATTGGTTAGAATACTTTGGATGCTATTTTTAGTGATAACGAAGCTCAGCAAAGTATGCGATTAGTTTCGGCAATCAAGGGTTTCTTAACCGTCATGTGTAATCTTTACTGTGTTTCATTAGTGGCAGCTTGTAGGTCTGTTAACAGTGTGCTACAAAAACAACTGACAGAGGAGAAAGACAGCAAGGAACAGATACTGAGGGAACGAGATCAGCTGGCTCAGGTGAGATCATTAATCACTTTTTGCAGCCGTTATTATTACTTACAAGTGATCATGATTTAAGTCTCCTTGTAGGGTAGGAAAGATTTCGTGACGACCTAACAAAGCGTCTCTCCACAGAGGCCTTCTGCTTTGATCGTGTATGCTGGCAGAAAGGAGACTGGCCTGGGAATAAAGGACAAAGAAAGTGCGCGGGAGTCAGAACGCTTGAAAGGGGAAAGAGAAAGCTCTTCTCATCGTCCCCTGTGCGCCCTCACACTGTCCTAACCTTTAATTATACCTCCTTCTTCCCTTGGGAGTTTCGTATGAATGGCTGTCCACCAGGCCTCACTGTGATAGAGTGGCTAAAAGCAACTCGGAAATAGGTTATTGAAAACTTTTTATTTTTGCGTTTATTGCTTCTTCAGAGAATGCTTATAAGATGCGTCCATCTCTTTAATTTATAGAATCTCACTGAACTGCAAGATGAGAGGAAGAAGTTTTCACAGATTCTGTCTTACAAGGTACTATTTCTTTTTTCTTTGGAGATAACGGTAGACAAAACAATGGCTACATCCGCTCGCATGTTATAATGCACATCAGCTCCCGCGGTATAGAGGTTTTCTGTTCTCAGGTGCTGAGCCTGGGTAATCGATAAAAAAGTGTGATTACCTGTAATGATTTTTCAAGACCCGTCTTTTGTTTAACGTTTTCCAAACAGAGTTGCCTTTTCATGTGCATGGAAACTGTAGCGTGATGTCAATACAAAATCTTGTTTGAACAATAACTGTGAAGTTTTATACGTTCTCGTTTGCTAGTTATAATCTTCAATGTCAGAAAGATAAAACGGGGAAAAATTACTCAGCCCAAACCAAACACGGAGAAAGGGAGCATCAGTTTCTTGTTGTGAAAGACAGAGTGGAAGTGAACTAAAGACAGTCTTCCAGTTGTGAAGAACATTTGAGTATCATAAAACCAAAAATGGAAGTAATTTAAGTAATTTGGCTGACCAATCGCAAAGGACCCAGATGATCCAATTAACTAACGAGCCAATCAAAACGCAAAGAAAAAACACGTTTTATGACGTCGAAAAACGCGTTGGAGCAAGTTGGAATTGGTTTTGGTTTTCTAATTTTGTCAAAAAGTGGCGTGAGTTTATTTGTTAACCAATCGTGTTCGTAATAAGGTGGTAATAATGCAAAACCAATTACTTTTCGGCACTCAAGTGGAAACCATTTTATCGCATGGAAAAAACTGTTGATTTGTGCCTTGTAGGAACAAGACCATCTACGGTTTAAACGAGAATGGCAACAAGACACTTCTAAATTGACTGTCGGTAAGTGTATCTTGGAATAACGCGCAGCCCTTAGGGTCGGAGGTGCAGAGAGTACCCCCTGTGTTATGTTAACGAACTGTCTTGGCTAGGCAAGGTTGCTTTCAATGGCTGGACTTAAGCCTAAGTGAACTTGGGCCATGTGGAAAACAGAAGGCTCCGAAGGCATTCTGCCTCTTCTAGATGCCTGTTATAAAAAATATCTCGGAGAAAGCCATTTGCCAGGGCTTTCTATCCAGTTGAATGGAAAACTGTTTGGCCAACTTTTGAATTGATGGAGAAATAGTTTAATCTTCAAGCTTGTAGAATCCTTGAATTAAACGTGAAGGGCAATACAGAGGGAATAGTAGAGAAGAACTAACAAGTGTGTAGAACTTCATCCACAACTGGATACGATGGAGAAGCCCTCTTATATGTTGTTTATATGCTCTGTGAATAGCTGAGGGTCTATAAGTGGGGAAATTATCGAGTTCAATTCCATGCGCAAGTAGTTGTTTATGCAACTGCCATCCGTTTTCGGCCGTAAAACTTGCAACACTTCTGTTGGCGACTGATTTAATGAGGAGAATAATAATCCTGGAATACCTTTTCCTGGATCACAAAGTGTTCGAAATGTTGTGAATTCTCATTGTAGAAAATAAGAAGCTTAAAGCAGACCTTGAAGCTGTTCATCTTTCTACGGAAGCAGACAAGAAAGAGGTCAACATCCTTAATCTTTCATTAAAGCAAAAAGACGCTGAAATCGACAGACTGAAGGAACTCACAAGGTTGGTTGAATCTTCTAACGACCCCTCCGCACCACGCCGGAAAATTTGAAAACGCAGCTTCATTTCTACGGTTAGACCTACCGTCCATGCTAATCCGTCACGAAAACAGAACTTTTGGAAGACCGGAGGATTTTGAGAACGTCGGCTTTGTTGACGGAAAACATTTTGAAACGCAGCTTTTCAAAAACGATGACGTCATGATAATCACGTGATTTCCCTGACCGAATTTTTCTTAAATACAAATTCAAAATGGCCGGTGATTGCCTCGTTTTCAAATTTCCCCAGCGTAATGTGAACGGGACCTAGCACTTCTCTTGTGCCGTTTTCTTTTGTCATGTACCACGTTATGTACGCGTCACATTTTGTCCTGAACAGGGGCCTTCAACAGTCTCTTACTCGCTTGTTGTCGGACATACAGCAGTTTCAGCCGAATGGTGTATTGAAACCGAGTGGAATATTGGATAAAGCAAGCGCATTCGAGGCTCTGGATACGCTGCTTAGGAGTGATGTGAAAACGATGTAAGTATCAAGAACAACTCATTTTATTTTCTCCCGCAATTTTTTTCTGAGCGTCGTGCCACTTTACGCAGCATATAGAGCAGGGGAGTCGTATTTGACAGTATTTCCCGCTAATTTCATCGTACAAATGTAGCGCAAATCGATCGTGATGAAGCGTCATGCAATCTTGAAGTACTAAATACAAAACCAATTGCTTTTCGATACTCAATTGAAAACCGCTCCAAGATCCGTGACGCCATATTTGCGATATAATTGGTTGCTGTAGTTTTGGCATGGTCTTTACTCATATAACAGGTTTTGTATATTCCCAGAATCCGTGATATCTATGTCTTCATCAACGCAAGCGTATAATAATTAAGGACGGGATATGCCGCTCTAAAAAAACTCCCTAGGATCCGTGACGCCGTAATTGCGATATAATTGGTTACTGTAGTTTTGGCGAAATCTTTACTCATATAACAGGTTTTTTATATTCCCAAAAAACCGTGATATATATGTCTTCCTCGACGCAAGCATGTGGTAATTAAGGATGGGATATGCCGCCCGTAAAAATGAAGCACACTGGATTTGATTTGACTTGAACCTCTGTTTTATTCCTTCAGGGGACAAACGACTGCCTCGGGCCTCTCCCCTGACGTTTTGCAGCTGACAAGAAGTAATAACGGAATCATCGTTTCTTCAAGTCTTCCCAACAGAACATTAATAAGTCACCAGAATCCATCTTCACTCAATCGTATGGACGGTCAAACGGAAACATCAGCTTGGAAGGCTCCCAGGCAAAGTCCCTCATCACAAAACAAAAAACAGTTACGCTTCGCGGACGCGGCGTACGGACCTTCTGCGCATGCGGATGGGATAGGAGAACACGAAGGTGGTTTGACAGTGGTAGATTTAGAGGAGGAGCAAAATGGCGGCGAGTTATCATCACTTTCGTCTTGCGAAGAGGAAGATTTCAGAAGAGACTTGGCGAATCTTGACGCTAATATCGCAAGAATACAGAAAAGTTTGAGAGAAACTGCTCTTAGAACTTAAAATCAGTAACAAGTTGTCAGTGGAAAATACAAATGCAGACATGAAAAACAAGCGATCGGCAATATTTTGCTGTTAATTGCGCGTTTGTTTTCCTAAAACACATTTGTTAACATAAATGTATTTATAAACTAAACTTATTTTGAAACTTTTACACTCAGTTGTCGTCTATTTCTTCAATTTTTTTTTTCTGTTCGTCTCGCTTTCTGTTTCTGTCGCGAAGAAGATTTAGAGAATCGATCCCACGTTAATGTCAGTCCACCTAACCAGTGCAAATCGACAACTGTCTTTTTAATCAACAGCGCTTGTAACCCATCCTTGCGAGATAGAGACCATGAAGAGCCTTAAAAACCTGGATTTTATTTCGACAGGTTGTCGGAAGTATGACCGTTAAGTTCCACTCAAGGAACAATGTTAAACACCTGTTAAACAAGACAGGTTGATAATTCTTGTGAGTCTTACGATATCTAGAGTGCTGCTCTTGAAAGTAACGCTTTTTAACATCCATTCTGGTGAATAGCCTTTTAAATTTCAAGAATATTTTATTTTGTGGTAACAACTATCTTGATGCCCGAGGCGTCCATGACAGGAGAATGAATGCTGAGGGGTTTACCAAGGTGGTGATAATTTTTGTCTTGGCTGTCGAGGTAAATACCGAATTTATTACCCGTTTCCTTTAGTTATGCTTTTTTGCCTGGAGGTGTTATTTATTACATTAATCCGTTTTGTTGACAAACAGTGCTCTTCCAGCGTTCATTCCAATGAAGGAGGGAAATATGTAGACAGCAGATTACGTAAGTAGGCAAAACACGAGAGATTTAGACATGTTGTGTCAATACTGTTTGACAAGGTTTCAAAGCTAGGCGTACATCTGTAAGAACATATTGTAAAAACAATATGAAGTCTTATGATCAATATGGACCTCAATAGTTTTTAATTTCGCTCACTGAATAAGAAGGCATCTAGCGCAGAATGAATAATTTATTGATGAAGTCTAAAAATATATCACCTCTCAGGAACATGCACTGAAATAATACATTGGTTCCATGTAAGCTTGCCAACAACGTTTTGTTTTCAATTGCGGAACTTTAAAATTTTATTGCCAATAAAGGCTTTAATACGTTTGCTAATCAGTCAGTCGGGGATACAGTAGCGACGTTTTTATATTTTTTAACAGACGTGTAATTTCTGGCCCGGATTGTTCGAAAGCCACGTGATAAATCACTATCCAGTGGATAGCGTGGTTTGTTTTGTTAACACTTATCCACTGGATAGTGATTTATGCGGTAGATAACAGCCTTCCAGCAACTTAGGCGTCGTTGCTAATGGTGCTTTTCACTAATTCTGACCTCAGATGCAAAGGTGAATCAACATGGTCCTCGCCGCAGTGGTATCCTAGAAACGGTACAGGCCATTCCTACATCGACCACGCCCACCGTTCGTGTGTCCGCGCGCGGAGAACCGTCCGCAAACTCCATGAATAATAACTTGAAACCTCCTGACCCTGTGAACAATACCAAAGGAACAAATTCCTCTTCTGTCGTTAATGACAATGCCGTTACTAATAACGTGACTGTCGTTCAGAACGCCACGAACAAACTCCAAAACTTAGCAACCTACTCACTTGATCCACCGAACAGTTTTTCTCGGCCGACGAGGATTCCAGCGATCGATACCATCTCGGCTGCGTGGCCGACGCCTATGGGATCAATCGATAATGAAATGGATGACGTCGGCAACCCACCTTCGATGCAACCAATTACCAATGAAATGAACAGCATGAACAACAACGAGAAAATTCCTAATATAGATGAGATTTCCGACGTGGCGCGGATTCCTCTTGATTTTCAAGAAGAGCCGGCTTGGGAAAGAAGTCACGCCTCTGCTGCTGACGTAACGGTTAGTCACGCAACGCACGGTCACGCAATGTCATCTTTCAGTCACACGAGTCGGCATTTTGTCCCCACTCTTAGCAGGAACGGGAAGAAATTGCTCCTTGTAAAAAGCAGAAAAATAATCAGTACGCATGCCAGGAGGCGGGAGAATGTTGCGGCACATCCGAGAGCAGTATCGAGGATTTGGAAGACTAACTTGAAAGTTAGAAAATTTAAGAGAAAGGATAAGTTTTTTAAAAGGGCACAGAGCAGCCTGAAACATAAGAACAGTCAAAATACCGCTAAACGCAACAAGAAAGGGAAAAAGAGAGTGACCATTCCTCCTCCAAAACCCATTGATCCCATCCAGCCGCTACTGGAAACATTTGAGAAAGAGAAAGAAGTTGGTGACATTAAAGAACATACAATGGACATTGAAACTGTGAAGCCCAATGAAGGGATTGATAAGCATTTAATTTCATTGAAATCTCAACCCAAGATTAAACCAATTACGGAACACATATCTAAAGAAAAGCCAGCCGATATAGAGTCCATACAAAGTCATCAACTTGTTGAAAACGTTAAATAACTCATTTTGTTATGATGCATTATCAATTGGTGATGCATTATCAAAAGGGACATGGCGTTAAGTCATTTTGTTGATGGAAACCTTAATACAATAGTCTAGTTCTGTTAAAAATAACTATACAATTGCACAGAAGCTACTGAAAGAGGGTTACAATGGCTTACGTATGCCAATGATTATGACAGACTTCTCGTGCTCTGGAAAAAATTGCTTTTAAAACTAAATACAATTTGCTCTCCCATCGACAATTTACTAAAATTAATATCATATCTTGGTGTTGTAAGAGCAGTTTGTGTTGAAAAGAAGATACTTCTTAAACCAAAACTCTTAAACCTGCTCTACAGGACTTAATTTAACGCTATCATAACAAAAGAAACTGTTCAAACTTGGTACATTGGGCACCACTATGGTAAGATGAGAAGATGCAGTTATTGGAATAGGTCACCGTCAATAGGGAACGTTAATAAAAACAAAGGATCTTGATGAAACAGAGTCATCTGTCGCAACAAAATTTTCAAATTGGGTCAGTTAAATACTTTCTATGTACTATCAGCCTTAATCACAGCTGAATTTTTCTTGGTAAATCAGATACAAATTATGTTTGTATTAAAATGAAAATTTTGAAAATACATCCCAAGGTTAATAGCATTTGCTACAAAATGTTGGAATTTTGAAACTTGCTAGAATAAGAAAGTTGAAACTCTATTTCCTTAAGATATCAGTACCGGAGGAAGGCAAAGCACGTGGTCACCATTTCGCTAACTCAACTAGATTGACCAAATTGTTCGATCCACTTCTATCTATTCTTCTAATTTCTCCAGGATAGTTTCTAATGATTGAATCACATCGGCGTAGACAAGGCTTTTGTTAGCTGCGCCCGCGATCTCATCAACCTCAGCTGTGGCCTCCGACTTGCCATGCGCGTGTGCTTCAACTGGTTCGTTATTGTTTTGTATGTCTTCGTTTGTTTTCCCTTCAGGCGGGTTGTTATCTGGATTGCTTTCTAAGGAAAAAAGATATAGAAAGACATTACAAAGAAATGATTGGAAAAACATTTTTAGCGTTGTTGGTAACTGAATGGCTGGTGGAAGAGTGATGTACAAGAGAGAGATTATTCCAAACACGTGTACTTTTTGTAGCCAAAAAATTCTTTACATTAGAAGATCAGATTCCTATTGGTCTTAGCTTTTTTGAGATTCGGAGGGGATCTTAGGTCCTAGGTCTTAGTTTTAGAGACCCCTCAAGGCTGAGAGATTTTCTTACGAACTTTCATGGAAAATAAGACGATAGAATTAAACCCTGTCTAACCATTGAACAGTATGAAATTTTTTAAACTTTTTAAACAGAACTAGCCAAAGGGTTTCGAACAAAAACGTCTTTTCCTTCTTTTAAAGTTGCATGGTATTAGGTCCGTTTTATGTGAAGATTTCTTCAACGGGACTTGAGAAGGCTAATTAAGCCGCAAGTAGCGTAAGGAAATTACGTTTTACTCGCTCTTGTTGTTGTCCTGGGGCACATAAATTAGCCTGAGCAAATCGTGTTTTTTTTGCGTGCAAAGCGCTCAAATTTTAATACTGACCTTTCCTGTCCGCAACAGAGGTGAAGTCCACCACAGGCAGAGAGAGCCTGCTGTTGTAAACAGTCATGTCAGTGGATGTTGCTCTTCGCTTAAGGTTCGATTTATCGCAATAGCGACGAGATATGCCTGTAACAAGTAGAAGAAGTTATGATTTGCAGCACAAGGCCTCTGTTGTAGTGGTTCTAGCTGAATTGCGCAGATAAAATCCATTTCTCCCAAGCTATCGTCCCCAGAATTGCCTTTCCATTTTAGCCGGCGTGACCTTGGCACGAGGAAAACACCATTTCCGTCCAAAAGCCAACCGCCCCTCTTGGCCCATGGAGGTTTGGTACGATGAAAAAGTGGCTTTGGAGACCTATGATTTGATTGCCTATGTTTTTTGGACTAAGCCATTTTTTATTCAGAATATCCATTTTTTCCCGTTAACTGTTAGATTGCAACACCTGCAGACATCATCAGATTGCAACAAAACGAATTTCAATGGAAGTAAAATTCTGACAGGAAGTGGAATTATTATGTACAATAATTTCGCTATGGAGATCTTCAAAGAAAATTGTGGGACAGGCAGGACTGGAGACGAGAGTGGCAAAACAGGTGACAAAAACGTACTTAGGGATCTCCTGTCAGGACGAGTGCCTCCACAGACACTCAGTGCCATTTTGAACACGAAGAGGTAACCTCGCCTGTACCGCTGGCTCATCCAGGCGTACAGCGGTGGATTAACCACTGCATGTAGGAGAGAAATCACACTTGTAAAGATGACAACCTTTTTTGCTGGCTCCTGATCAACGATCAGGCAAAACATGTTGTGTAGCTATGACGGAGACAAGATTAATATCAGGTTAGTTTGTTCGTTTATATATAGACCCTATTCATAAATGGCTGCTAATTTAAAATTCTTTTGTAATTATTCAAATTATCCCAACTAACCTCCTTTTTGATTTGATACTTCAAAGGAATTTTTACCTCCAAACGGGGTTAGTTGGGCTGATTTCAATGGACACAAAAGAATTTCAAATTGGCAGCCATTTACGAGTAGTGTCAGGTAATGTGTTTCTAATAGGACTACTATCCATGGGCTGCACCGCCTGTCACGCACCGCCTGTCACGCAATTAAAAAATAATTCGAAAAACATTCAGTGAATAAACTCAAGGAATGATAATGTTATAGGAGATAAAGGATTAAGACACTTCTCCAAGTTTTAGGTCTGTACGTTTTCCCGATCTTTACCCTTCGAGACAGAGGTTCCTTGCTCTTTCTCCTCGGTGAGAGACGAGAGGAACCTCTGCTCGCAACCGTACGATTCTTTGATCTCGCCGCCGTCCACGGCCAGGGACGAATAAATTAAAAAACCAGCTTTTGACAAGTTTAAAACGGGTTTTGAATTTGTGCATGGCAGACATGAGTCAAAACGCTGGTTGAAAACACTTAGTCGGACTTGAAAGTGCACGCGCTGCATTATGCAAATGAGCTACTTGTACGAGTCAGACTTTTCTTTCAACTGGTGCGGTAGAAACTGCTGTTTACTGTTTAAATCAAACAGCATTTGGAAACTTTTGTTGGAGTTTTTTTGGAGGTTTAGGCGACACAGTCGCCGAAGAAACAGGAGTTGCCGACATACTGAAGTTTTTTTGCTCCGAAGTTGTCGCAAGCTGTTCCCGCGAAATAAGAGGAAGTGACGTTAAGTTTCAAGGACAGGAAGTGGCGTTTCGCGTGACATATGCTGACGTAGTTCGCGCATGCACGATAGGAAATCGTGCGGTTGCGAGCAGAGGTTCCTCTCGTCTCTCACCGAGAAGAAAGAGCAAGGAACCTCTGTCTCGCAGGATACCCGATCTTTAAATATCTGTTTAAATATCTTGCTCAAATTTACAGAGCCCAGTATGAAGCCGCCATGTTCGTGTTCGGCCGGAAAATAGTGTAAACATCTGGAACTTACAATTTTCAATTCAATTTTCGATTTTCAATTATTTCCACACTAAATGTAAAAAAAGTACAGTCTGTCTCCGCCCACAAATAGCAAAGGCTAATTGCGGTGGGCGGAGCTACACGCAGTCCATGGTTAAACTTACTTTGGCTATATATGCCACTGATTATATGACCTGATCAAGAGAACATTTAAGGTAATTCCCTTGAAATTGTTCTACTATCAAACTTTGTTTGAAACTTGGCGTAATGAACATTCATGATATGAACATTATAAAAATGCAATAAAAAATGGGGTCACTGTGCTTGTTTACGCGTCAGCAGGCTCTTAAAATGGGGTATTTTTACTGGTTGCGCGTTAAAAGTTCGAATCACCTTCGGACAGAATTAAATCTCGATTACTTGAAAGGCACAACGTTTTGTCTTGAAGGTAAAGCTTCATTTATTGACATAAGCAGTATTGCTTCATTTAAGCCGTTTTTGATTGCTTGTTTGCGGGAATATTGCACTTTTTCGGACATTTCCGCGGTTAACTTGAGGTCCTCGCCATGGCCAAAATACACCCAGTTGGGAACTATTTTCCGAAAAAAAAATCGTGTTCTACTATCAAACTTTTTTTCCTCTTCAAATATGTTCTTCATTATACTGTTATTAGCAAATACCTGCAAAAAAAATCGGGGGTCACCGTGAGAAAAGGAGAATTTATTCCGTTATCGAACATAGTTTGAGGGAAATCTCTTACGTTCTGCACGTGCACGCGCCCATGTGCGCGTGCTGATGACGCGAGAATGGTGCGCAGTAGGGATGCGCAATGCAATACTAAGGAATTACTTTAAAGACCTTGAATAATACTTTAAGGTCATTCCACTGAAATGGAACCTACACTGAGATTTTTCTCAAACTTTGCCAATTGATTGTTTATATTATAGAAACTTAAATTTTGAAGTAAAAATGAGGGGTCCCCATGTTCGTTTAGGAGCAGCAGCACCTTGTTTATTCCACATAAGTCCTTATAATAGCACCATGATTATAGTCACGATTGCTTGCTAAATTCACGTTTCTGACGATTGTTTTCTTCTCAACACTGAGAATTGGCCCATATTTATTTTACATAGAGAAATTTACTACTCAATTCAAAACAACAGAAAAAAAATGATAGGTCACCATAGTTGTTTTCGAGAAAATGACGATTTTCCTCTTTGGCGAGGTCCAGTCGTATAGAAAAAGCCGCCATTTTCTAATGCGCGCGCGCTAATCACGCGTAAAATTATGCGCAGTAGGGATGCGCAATGCAATACTGGGGAATTACCTTAAGGTGGTTCCTCAGTATTGCATTGCGCATCCCTACTGCGCACGATTTTGGCGTCATTAGCGCGCGCAAATTAGCGCGTGCACGTGCACAACGAAAGAAATTTCCTTCAAGGTAAGCTCGATAGCGAAATAAATGTTCGTTTCCTTTTAAACGAGCATGGTGACCTATATTTTATATTGCATAATAATAGTCTACATATTGTCCTCCTTAATTTAAAAGAGAACTAAAAAATTCTATCGGAAGGAAAAAAAGATATAGACGAAAGAGTGCACGAAACCGTTACTCTGTGATGCAAATTATGACCACAAAAATAACGACTCTACGAACGCTTTACGTCCACGTCGTTTCAAATAGTGTGATGTTTCCACAAATTTTATATGATATTGTTCTATATGCTCGACACTTTCTACCTGTCAAGTTTTTTTTCCGAGTATTACTTTTCTAAACTATGTTTCGAGCTACCGCAAAATGTAACGTAGACCGATAAATAACGCGCGTGAATAGCACGAGTACAGGCACAAATGAGGTAAGATTGGCCCATCAAATCTCTTAAACGAGAGTGGTGACCTATCATTTTTATTGTAGTTTTCGAAACAGTGTTTGGTAGAGAACATTCAGGGAAAGTTTAAAAGAAATTCATCGGTAACTTTTATTTCTGAGGAATCACCTTAACTTCCAAAAAGGCTAAAAATCCCGAGATATGTATATAATTTTCGACAAACACGTTCATAGCTTTATGTCACGCACCGCCATAACTCTGAAATTTAAAATGTGCCTGGCTTTAGACGAAGCATGTTCTTGAGCTGAGAAGTTGTTCACTTTCATGCCTGATTAAGATAATGACTTAAGGACGTTCGCGCCCAAAAACTTCTCACGCACAGATTTTTTTAAAACTTTGACTGCAGGTAAAAAATGGTAAGACTAGATAAAAAACGTAAAAAAAATCGGGGGTCACCGAACTCGTTTTGAAGATAAGGCGCAGCTCAGACCATAGCATTTCTAGGATTTCCAGTCATTCGAGGCAATTCTGGCCGGATTCATTACTATCGGCATATATTTAAGTCGAAGAATCATATCTAACTTATTTGTGTTTAAAACAGCATATATAGGCCTATGTGATAGATCTTTGCTACATATGTCATTAAATCAGCTAGAATTAGCCTTAAAAAAAATACAACTTTTAAGTTACGCACACCTGTATCCACGTACCAATTCGACCCTATTTGAATAGTATATTGAAACTTCCCACGTACAGATTTTTGTTTTGTTTTTAGTATTATGGAAAGAATCAGAAAAGAAAGTGATCTGCCGAAAAAAAAGTGAGGGTCACCGAGCATCCAACAAAAATATTCGCACACAAAGTTAACGTAAAGGTCATCAGCGCTATATTTTGTTGCGTTTTCGACTCCGTGCGCGCGCTTGAAAATGACGTGGCACGCGCGTGACCAATGAATAGCGTGCGCTTTAGAGATGCGCAGTAGCAATGGGCGATACACTTTGACCAGTGGCAAGGCGTTTGAAGGACGCGGGCTCTCGTCCCCGGTTGAAGCAAACACACGTCCAAAGGTAAACGACGACAAATTACGGAGAGCCATGAAAAAAAAATCATTTTTAGTATACTACTTCAGTCACAAGTGATCGGTTTCGTGCATTCGTTATTCGTCCGAGCAAATCCGACGATTATGGG
>JAHPZR010036216.1:20000-31783 GCA_019787425.1 Platygyra sinensis
TCATATAGTATTTTGCAGTCGTTATAAGCTGCACTGCGACTATAGAGTCCAAGACGTCAGCTAATGATAGCGAGAATATCAGTACATCCGCGGATGTCCAATTTCTGTAGCACAATAGTGCCACTAGAACCAAGCCGTTTCCAAACACAACGACGATGATAGACGATTGGAGTATCACCCCGTAGAGAAATGGGTTCATAGCGTCCTGTGTTTCCCAAAAGCTTGTTGTGCCATCTGTTTTGTTGCTGAAAAATTCTTCGGTGTTGTTACTCATGTGAGCAATTGTTGTAGAAGTCGAAGGAGAGGTCCAAAGGGTTGAGTTGCGTTCATCTTCACAGGAGGATGTTCGTTTCGTCACTGTCTCCAAAACGCCGTGAAGTGAAAATGAAGTGTCTCGAGACGGCTAGGTATGAATTAGTCCGGCATTCAGCGCTGTGTAAACAAGCGGAATTCATCAATTTCTCACCGTGACTAAGGTCAACGAGTCGCATCAAAGCTAAATCAATTGCTGCCCACTTAGTAACCAAACCTTCCTTGAGACTGTCTCTAAGAATTTTCTCCGTAGAAGTGCCAGCCATATGTATCAAAGTATCATTACGTGCAAGTGTATTGTATCGTTCCTAGAAGCATTGAAATATGTCTTTTTAGAACCTTTATTTACCCACAGTGGTGATGTTATGAGCTTGTCATGCTTTTAACACCTAAATGAATCGTCATTAACATAATGAAAAGGATTTTTCTTAGCCTTGCTTGTTTGATTTTGTAGTTGGTTGTGTTTACACGAGGTTTTTCCAGCTCTTTAAAAGTGTGTAAAGATTACAAAAGAACGAAAGGTGTCACGATTAATGAAGGGCTGTGTTGATACAGTGTAATGCTACAAAGAGTGTCATTCTCATCTTTCATGTTGTGATATAAACGAAATCCAGGCAAATGTAGCGAATCACGCAGGTTAAAAATAAATTACATCGCGCAATTTGTGTTGCGCAGGAGATCTTTTCCTAATTTTCGTGCTTTATTAAATCAAAACCAAGAAAATCTCAGTAGCTAATCTCTAAGTCGGATGCGCATGTATACAATGTACGGCAAAAAAAAACACACAATTAAATCGTCTTCTACACAAATAGGAAATGAAATTTAAGCCCTTTATTTTCTTATGCTTGGAAACTTATTTCTTTTCCTTTATGAAGCTAGCAGTTATTAAAATATATATGATTGTTCCGTTTAGCTTACCATTGATGATGAACATCAAAATGGCTTTTTTCAGCGTTGAAAAGTATAAATTACAATTATCTATCGTATTTCTTTTTCTTGTAGCAAAAAATACAATGTATTAATAGTAACTCTAGATATTACGTCAACCATAACCAACGCTGCCGTGAGATGATAATCTCTAAAAAATGTTGTTGAATGATCGGATGATATTCTGTCTGGTATATGCATGAAGACACAATCGTCAAATTTAAACCATTTGTTGATTGCTAGTTAAAAGCCCAGCATTTTGCCATTTGTCAGTTTGGACATGGTGTGGCAAAATGTTTTGTTAAGAAGTAATGTTATTTGTCAGATTGACTTGGTGACGTCCCATGTGTGATTTTAGTCATTTGACGGTTTTCACTAATTTGGTTGACTACTTCTATGATATGTTGCGTGAACTTTATTGATTCTTTATTAACTGTTGTCGGTCACAGTTTTATGTCATCATTCTCTTTCCCATAACCCTTTTCGCTTCACTTAGCCGGCGGGGCCTTGGCACGAGAATCGAAGGCCTCTGGAAACAAAGGATTTCTCAATCCTATATTTTAGGACTTTCGGTTGTCAGGTATGCAGTCGTAATATTTCTGGGATTGTCAATGAGGCACGATTGGAAAAGTTTTTGTCTTATTGGTATCAATTTGAAGAATGTTTCCGTCAGTGAAGAACAGAAAGAGGCAATATGGAACATCGGTTTTTTTTGGAAGAAATGACACTACTCAGTTTCCTTTTACCGACGTCTGATTTTCGTATTATCCTGTGGTTTTTTGACTCCAGGCATGGAGCGACTGAATCGTTTATTTTGATTGTTCTTTTCATTTATTTTCACATTGCTTACATTAAACGATACAGTTACTTATGTTAACCTGCAGTACAACTACTTACATAACTAATAACACAAATATTTACATTACTTATACAGTACACAAAGTAACAGTACTTACGATACAGCTATTTACATTCTTACAGTAACTTACAGATATATACCAAGTACATCAACAGCTACGTCCACATTTAAATAAATCGTTTACATAGAAGTAACTTACGTGACTTACCACTTACAAAAAGCCGTTTGCCCATTTCGATTGTAAAAATTCCTTTTTATTACTCTTTCGTGCAATCTATGCTTCTATTTCATGCTTAAGTTTAATTTTAGCGTTAAATTCAGCAATAGTTGTATGGAAAGGTTTGGTTTCTTCTACAGTCCCACAAGTAAAGTTTCGGCATCAGTAAAAAGTAGTTAAGTAAGAGGCATGGTCTTGTTATATGATGCCTACTACATCTTCTAAAGTTAGGCGAATTTGCTCATTTCTCGCTACTGACTAGTACGCTTGAAAATCTTTCCAAAATGCTATAGAGAAAGAACAGTGGTACAGCGAGTGGGTTAAAGTTTCTGATTCGCTTTAGCAAAAAGTACAGTCTTTGTGTGAAATGACGCCAATTTTGTAGAGCTTCACTTTTGTATAAATGATTCTATTAAGTACTTTCAGAAGCATATCACCAAGAACAGCAACCTCGTTCCCAGGGTCCTCTCTCTACTTCGAAGCAGAGAGAGGACCCTGGGAACGACGTTGCTAGAACAGGTAATATGCTTCTGGTACTTTACACTGAAAAACTCTGACGTAAAATTCAAGGGCAACTTTATTTTGGTTGTGAAAAGTGAATTGATCAACATAACACCAGCGTGGGACAAAGAAAATCTTTGCAGGTCAGATGTCAAATGGATCTCCATTTTCAAACATTGCTGACCACAGCTGTTTCAGACTTTCGCGACAACAATCCGCGCGAACAATTTTACTTCCTGTCCTTCACCTGTCCCCTGGCGCCAAGATGGCGCATAGGGCCTCGAACTTCCTTTCCGTTCCGAATTAATTCGACAATTCTATGCCCCGAGTGCCCAACCTTTTTTCGCTTAAAGGCCGCGCCGGCTGAGAGAAGCGAAAAGGGCTATGGAGACGAGAATGTTCTGTAATAGTCCTTTTCACCGTTAACTTTGCTCGTTTGCATTACAATAAAATCTAGCATGTGTACGAGGCAATTTCGGGCTATTTTGTGGTTTTAGACCGAAATTTCCTCGCATCCACGTTGGGTTACATTGTAATGCAAATACTTTCAAAAGCCTGGGACCAAGTAGTCACGTGCAGGTAGCGTGAATATGAATGAATAATTTTTAGATCGATAAAAGAACAATTTTCTGGAGACTATCACGTGATTTGTTATGGAAAACAAACCGCGCAAGCTAAAAAGGTCTATTTGTGAACATTTTTATCGTTTCAACAAGCAGAGTAAAATGATCAGTTTTCAAGGAATTTAGTTGGGAGGCTTTGCTTCGAGTGGTCACACTGTAAAAAGGTGTGAAGAAAAAACATTTTGCCTAAAACAACTATTCCTTAAAACGCCAGGCGGAGAAATAACAGCTTTAAATGACTAGATAATTTCGTGCTGAGCAATTAATAATTCAACTAGGAGAGCCCTAAAGCAACTTGACAGGTGGAAGAGAATGCATTTAAGGTGGCTCAGTAGGGTTATGCAAGATTACGAAGCGCGCGCCAGTGGCCTCAATCTAAAGTTAATATTCTCGTTCTTTTTGCTATTTTCCTTATCAAAGCTACTGAAACATAACAAACAAGGGCCAAAATTTGCTGTTCAACAGTCACCTCTGATATCAAGGCTTTTAGTCTCAAATTAAAACTACTCAAACATCGCTATTTTTTGACGTCTGTTCGGCTTTGATTTCAATTTTCTTCAGTTTCCTTCGGTAAAATTTTCTGATATGCTCAAACCGGGTAGAGTCTGGCAAGAAGAAACTTTTAAAATCGAAAAAAGTAGGGGTTGTCAAGGTAGTTTTTTCGTTTTTAGCATTTTTGTGTTTTTTTGGCTGAGCGAAAACCTTGTCTTACAAATTTTTCTGATAAATTGAAAGCAAGGAAAGCTAATAAGGAATAACTTCTCTGCCAAATCTTAAGGAATTTCACCGAAGGAAATTCGAGAAATCTGATAAGGATTTTTCTATTTTTTACCTCATTGGCAATTACGCCATCAGAATAGGAACTCGCCAAGATCGCTATGTGGGCATGCGCGAATTTTCGAACCACGCGGTTTTGTCGATGAGCAACTCGACAATGGCGGTCTCATCAAAATACACACAAGACCTTTCCGTCGAAATCATTTTCTTTGCGTTTTCTTTTAAATGGTTTCTCTGTTTCTACTTCTGGGCTGTAATTTGAGCTATATTGTTGACTTGTTCGCTGCTTTGCATGAGCTTGCGTCAGCTAGCGCGCGCACATTACTAAAGCTCGCATCATCGGTGCGCGCGCTCTTAAAACCCTATTGAGCCACCTTAAAAGCATCAATGCGTTTTAGCAATCTTGCTTTCTGTGTTCAATTAACATCACAATTCAGTGTCCATTGTTGGGCGTTTCTATGTTTAGGCGGCTAAGAAAACCAGTTGTCCAAAACATGGGAGTCATCACTCTATCAAGACTTCACAATGAGCTCTTTTCCATCTGCGGGAAGCGTCACAATTCATTAAAGACACGGAGAATTATAGGTGAGGAAAATGATTTAATGTACCTCATTTTTGCTTGTATAACAAAATTCAATACTCTTTATTTAAAAAAGAAAATGTGTCCTAAACAGAAGCTACCGAAAATGGCTTTCTCGGTAGGAATATTCGATTTCAGTTGTGGTGCATGTTTCGAAAGGCCAGGCAAACCTGTATGACTCTCTTACTGTAATTAGCGACATAGCTGATTACACAGCAGGCAGGCACAAGGTGTGAAAGAATATGTTCCGAAACTTCCACGGGAACAAAGGAAAATTTCAGTTATTCTTATAAAATTTCAAGTCAGCTGTTTGCGTTTCCACGGTTCACAGACATTAATTTCTTCAGAGAAATTCCAAGTCACTGAGAGCCATTTTTCAAGATAAAGATTTTTTTGGTACAGACTTTCAGGTCCTCAAAGACTAAAGAATATGCTATGCTGGCTGAAAATTATTTCGCTATTCAATGAAAAATGTTTGTAAGTCGAAATTTCTTAATTTTTTAATAATTGGCTGCTATGTATTTTATTGTAAAGAGTGTTTTTTTTTTTCAAAAATTATTGCACCATTGGCTGTGTACATACAAGTTTAAAGCCGCACGCTAAGTTAGATCACAAAAAAGCTTATCTTCCTGTTTGGTAACTTAAGATCATGTTTATCCGACTTCTCGTTCTGTTTATTTATGAGTTTTTCTCCGGAAGTACTTCCTGATAGAATTCATAAATTCGGTTTCTGCCGCTTTTTTTTGACAGTGCTTTTTAAGACGAAATAACTTCGCCTCAGAAATAGGATTAGCTTGAACCAATTGATATTTGCATTTTGGGTGGCGTTTTATAAGAAAACACTCCATCCATCTTTTTGAAAACTTGTGGACTTGCGTACGCTGCAAGCAAATGACGTTAACTGCTTTTTTAATGTAGAATTCATCTTCAAAACTATTACCAAGTTTAAAGTAAGCCAAAAAAGGAATTGCTTTTTTATATTTATTGACTTTTTTGTTTAATAAAAAAATAGACATGCATACATATCGTTATTGCTATTGCATCTGTTGCTGTCATCCTTTATGTTTTTAAAAAATTACCAATTTCCCGTGATTATAGACTCAATTAGGTTTTTCTTCATTTGCGTTGCAAATTTAGGAGGCAAAGTGTTTAAAATACCATGTAATTAGGCCTGAAATCATTTTGAAGGAGACATAAAATATATAAATAAAAAGACGACAAGAGGTAAAGGAAAAATAAAATAAATATAAAGCAACAAACCCAAAAAGGAACAGAAATTACGGCAACAGTTGATCATCCAATGTAAATAAGAACTACTTTTCTGATATTTATAAGCTTTGCGTCCTAACAGAGCTATTAGGTTTTAATTTTTTTTTCCTTTACTTGCTTGGGACTACTGCCAAGGGCCATTAAATGCTCTTACTTAGTTTAAAGATGAACTTCGAGAATCGTAAAACCAAGAAGCCCCGTCCTCGCGGATCCTCGCATTTTGACGGTAAGAGAAAGATCTTCGACCTCGGGCATCGCTTGCACCGTTTAGAATTCACTTATCAGATCGTCTTTGAAAAAAATGCTCTCAGACAGAAAGGCTACTTTGAGATAAACATTGCTAATTGCATTTAGCAAAGCATTAAAGTGGCTCCTCGTTCACTTAGCAGGTTTTTAAATACGTTAAATATTATTTCAGAAATTCAACACCAGTTTTTCGACGCTTGGACTTCATCATGATTTCGTGAAAAACTCCTTGTATGAGTGGCGGGTCCCAAAGAATCACACTCGATGAATTTCGTATCCTAATTGTCATATTTTGCTCTTATTTCAAAGTCAAGTGTCAGGCACAATCTATGTAAATAAGCTCATACGATCTTTGCCAGCTGTCTACCACGCAACCAAAGCATATAGCGTTTTGCGTATCAAAGCGAGGTGTCTTGCCACCCACCAGTACCTACCAATACCATCCAGTACCCACCAGTACCCTACTGGGTCCCTAGTGGGTCAAGGCGAAAAAGAAATACAATGATGAAAGGGACCGAAAAATGAAGATGCTGCAGTTTTACGTAGAATCTGTAATAGATCTGATCAGCCAAAATAGCATTGAAACAAGGCTGATTACTTCTTAGAAAGCTCAAGACAATGACATAAACACTTGGATATGAGTTTCATCTTTGGTCATTACCATGTGCATTTAGTAGATAATTAGGGTTCGCTAATAGTCCTTCGTAAACCATGGGTATCGCAAAATTTTCGCCCAATTTCACGGGTCTCACATTCTCGCGGTTATGTGTCCCGCAGTCTGGATTGTTTTCAAGGCTAAGTCGCCAAGCACCGATTTGTTTATTTTGTTTTATAGCTCCACAGTTTCATTGGCACTATAGCCACTCATGGCCCGTCAGATGTGATCAAGTTATGAGAGAACTAAAAAAAATGTGACGCAGAACAGAAGCGAAACGGGAAAAAGACGCCCGTGAAATAACCTGAAATCGTGCTGTTTTATTTTAAATAGCGCATTGAATAATCAAGGGAAGAGCAAGGAAGTAGAGTAAATGGTACCAAGGTGTCACGACACTAGAGGCATAATAACATAAAAGCGAAGCAAGCCTCGTATCTGAACTTCTCGTGCTCGCATTTTAAACATTCGGTCTCGCAGCTGAAGAAGTCAAATTATTATATTCTGCTACACCGTGCTGACGAGACCCGACCAAGTCGAAACAGCTGTCCACGGTTGCAATTCATGGCCTTCATTTTAGACTCTATCATGTCGCTGTCCCGTTTCGCTTTTTACGTAGCAGTCAGCCTTTCTTCGATGTTATGAAAGAAGAAAATGGGCCAGCGAAGCGATTCGAGGGTGGTCTGGAGAAACGGACAATTTGGTGGTTTGCATCAGCATAATATTTAGATCGACGTTTAGATTTCTTTTCCTTTTAAGAGCAGATTTTTATCCCGCAGTATATGTTTTGATACTGAGTGGTAACCTGCTCTCCTTAGGCTGGTTCAGCCTAATTGTAGCTCTTAATACAGTGTTAATCTCGCTAATTTATACACTTCCTGTCTCGTGAATTTTGCCCCTTCTCCATATCTAAATGTCGTCATTCCGTGTGGCTCGAATAAAGCTCGATTGCTTTTTTCACTTTTATTATATAACGTAATGCCAATCTCTGTTTGGCTACGCTACTCACTATAAGCTATATAAACCCATCGGACATTTAAAATTCAATTCATTTTCTAACCGCCATGTCTATGCATTAGCCCTTGAGAGAGTTTTCTTACGACTATTAACATGAATTCGAATATTTTTTCTTTAATTCACGCAGTTATAACCATGAATATGTGCATGTAAAAGTACTTTATTTGGTATCCACAGAAAACCCACGCACATACAATGGAAGAGGTGATATTGATATAAATAAAGAAAACTAGAGTCAAATTTGGAGTCATTAATTACTGTTGCTATGGTAATGGATAGTATTTTAATCCGGACTCGATCAGTCTACGCGCAGCAGGTAATGCTAATTCTTTTATATTGCTTAAAATAATTTAAGAAAAGGGAAAACGGCGAGAGACAAGGAATAATTATTCGGCTATTTCCGGCATTTGTATTTGAAACAATAATATAAAAGTCACGCTGATTCAACCCGCGAAAGACAATTAGCAAAGTAATCTGTCCTCTGTAATACTGGCCTGTACCGAAAACTCTATCTTTACCATCGTATGTTTAAATAGAAATTGCTATTGAACTAGCATAATGCTTACCATAATTAATATTTAACGACGTAAATGTTATACCATTAAGGACATTAAGAATTTGCCCTCGAGGGCAAACACTTTTTCATTGTAAATATTGGACGTTTCATGCAAAGAGCTTCATTCAAGTGCATATGAAACAAAGCATAGAAAATTCAGTCTTTCTTAGACAATACGTTTTGTTATTATTATTTTTTTGTGTCATTAATTTTTCACAAGATGTTGAAAGAGGGCATTTTACCGTCTAGTTTTGCGTTGCCCTGCCTCTGCTGAAAATACAACAGCGATCTTTCTACCAATATGTTAATTGCCTTCGTTGCACTGTTAAAGCTATTATCACACGATTGGAAGTCAGTCTCATTGAAAGATTTCCAACATTCTTGATAAGGAATTTATACAACAATATAAACTCGCCAGTGAAGCGTAATCGATTGCTTTTGTTTGTAAAACTGAATTATCAACTTGATTTCATCAACAGAATCGAGGGAAACTGGCCATTATTTTGTTGTGAAAAACCACACGAAGCACACTGAAAGCCTTCTTCGATAACTGACGACGTGTGTGAACTGAAATGGTTTCCACAACACCAACCGTGACCGGCGAAAGAGCGAATGTTTCAACAACAGCTTTTACCTTGAGAGAAACGCGTGATGATAGAGAAGTCACTTCCTTGAGCCCACTTGTAATTGGTTTAATCCTCGAAGCAGGTATCTTGGCAGTGGCTCTCGGAAATCTTTTGGTTCTCCTTTCATTGAAGTTCCAAAGACATTGGTTAATCACAGACATTCTTCTTCTTTCGCTGTCGGCGGCTGATTTCGTTGGGGGAGCTTTCGCTCTCCAAATTGTCATTTTCATGAATTATTTCCTTCAGCAGAGATGGACAGCGTTTAACTGCGGATTGTATATTGTGGTGGTGAATTCACTTCGCTTTGCATCCGCGGGGACAGTGACGCTTATGGCAATCGATCGAGCGTTTATGATCTTAAAGCCGTTCAAATATCATACAACCATCACAACTTCAAGAGTAAAGAAACTTGTTGTATTCACTTGGGTCAGTGCTATTTTGTTCGCCAGCTTGCCGTTTATGGGAGTCGGAAAATCAGGTTACGAAGATGGCAAATGTTTCTATCATTTGACAGACTTGGGTGACACGTACTCAATACTTATTTTAACCGTGTCGTTTCTGTTACTAACATTGGTGTTAGTTTGTTATTTCTCAATTAAATCTTCAAGTTCAAAGTTTATTAAACGGCAGACAACAATGGACATTAAAAACAAGAGCGCTGGAACGGACCCGACGCGCCGGTCGGGTCCCGAAGCACCCGAGTGCGGGAAGCCGAAGGAAAGGCGGAGAAGCAACCCCTCAGGTGTCAAGGAGATACAAAGACTGTCTCGTATGATGGCTGTTGTTGTTTTTCTCTATTATATCAGCTGGCTGCCCATGTTGGTGAGTTTATCGGCGCAAATATTCGAAATTGTTAAAGTGCCTTTGAAGTAAAAAATAGTTGCTGCTTATCTGAAAGGCCTTTCAAAGTATAGAAGAATAGCATTTTTCTTTTTGGGATATCTTTTTTCGTTTAAGAGATATTTACGTTTTTGTGAGTAAAGTGATGACGTCATAGGTGGTTTCACTAAAACAGTGTAGCACTCAATCAAGAATATCTCTAGAAACATTAAAGCAGTGTTCTTCAAACTTGGCATCATGACTGTACATCACAAAAGAAGCAAAATGACTCCTGACCTGCCGTTGCCATTACAACAGTTATTCCGCAGGTTCTGTTTTACAGTGGAACCCCGCTCTACGGACACCCGCTTAATGCGGACACCCGCTTTATACGGACAGTTTCGTTTGTCCCGACAAAAAGCTCGTATATTGTCTCTAATATTAACCCGTTTTTTCGGACACTGGGTAATACGGACAACGGACACTTTCGTGTGTCCCGAGTCACAAACTCTCATATATTGTCAACCCCGCTTTACGGACACTGGTTATCTGCACACTGTCTATTTTCATTATAACAATTATGTGATAACTGTAAACATTGTACCCTGTTCAAATAATGACAGATTTTTATGTGTGTGGAAAAACATTTTTTACAGAACTGTGCTTTAAAAACAGCAGCGAAGTAAAGTCACAGATCCACTGTCATGCCTCTTTCAATAACGTTACTCTACAAAACTTAAAAGATTTTACTCTTTGACTATGATAAATGATCGTGACGTTTCCTTAGGATGAACTTGTTTGTTTCTTTGTTCCTTAGGATGAACAGTTTTCTCGTAAAATTGTCTGAATTGGTCTTTATATCGATGAAATATGTGCTCCTGACGTTTTCTCTAAGAGCCCGCTTAATACGGACACCCGGATAATACAGACACTATGGCATGTCCCTTTGGTGTCCGTATTAACCGGGTTCCACTGTAATTGACTGACATTCCCAGATCATTTATCCTAAACAAGGAACATCCACTCATGACAATCTAATGGGGAGAGTTAAGACAAAATGGGAACCATGTGTGTGCCGAGCTAGACCTTCTGTCCCACTTAAAAAGATTGCGAATGGGGATATTTAGTTTTTTCACAGAAAGAGACTGGAGCCGAGAGTGTTGCCATGGCAAACACATAGTAGGTGACATTCTGTTTCTTTTGTGATGTACGTTTTTGGTGCCAAGTTTAAAGAACACTGCTCCAATATTTCTGGAGATATTCTTGATTGAGTGTTGTAGTGTTTTAGTGGAACCACCTATGACGTCATCACTTTCCTCATTTGCAGAATACAAAAACGTAAATATCTCTTAAAAGAAAAAAGATATTCCCAAAAGGAAAACGCCATTTTTCTTTACTTTGAAAAGCCTTTCGAATAAGCAGCAATTATTGTTTACTTCATAGGCACTATTGTTGAGGCTAATTTAATAATTGTTAAGAACTGTCAAGGCTTACTTGCCAATAGACTCTTTTACAGTTGTCTGCTCGGTGACCTGGCCTTTGAACGGCAGAGAGGCTGGAGGTGGCCTTGCTTTGATAAAGACCTCTCTGCTTTTGTCATGTAAAAGCACCTAGTTAGCATAAGAACAACTTGATTTACACAACAAAAGCAGTGAGGTCTGTATCAAAACAAGGTCACCTCCAGCCTCGCTGCCATTCAAAGGCCAGGTCACCAAGCAGACAACTGTAAAATGGTCTATTCCGCATGATAAGGGCAGAAAGAAAGAAAATCTCGTTTCCAGTGTCTTCAAGTTGCTTGGATA
>JAHPZR010036217.1:0-2500 GCA_019787425.1 Platygyra sinensis
GACCGCTGGATTGCAAGTCCGACGCGGTGACCACTCTGCCACGCTGCTGCCCTCCTTGTCGCACACAAGAGAACTGTTTTTTTTCTTCTCTTAATCCCAATTCCCTCTACGAGAGGGAATCATGGTATTCATCCAGTCCAGGATGGACAACTACCATGATTCATGCGGGGTCTCTCAGAGGCAATAGGCCATTTCCCAATTGCTTTTTGCCTCTACCTCAGAACGAGTCTTCGTGCGAAATGTGTTTCCACTACAGGTTTATTTTCATGCAAATCAAACTATTTTCATATGAAACGTTTTGGACGAAGGCTCGTTTGGAAACTGAGGCACAGGCTAAATCGGAAATAGTCTATGAAGATTACACCCATTTGTTACAAAGGCAGGAAAAAGAAACTTTTTTTTAGAAGAACGTTACACGATGAAAATGGGCCAATTAAGACAAGTCGGGCTGACATGCCTGTCAAGCTTAGTATAGTCATACGACCACGCTCTCACTCGACTTGAATTGATATTTCAGTATGTAACTGTAATTAACGTGTTAAAAAACCGCCCATTCCCCACCCCGCCTTTAGGGTCATAGGTATTAAGTACGTGTGGTTTAGGTTAGGTTAAGGTTACAAATAAATCATTTGTTAGATGCCTAACTTGTACATGTGTGATCGCATTACAGAAAAAGTTGTTTCCAATAAATCCTGCATTTCCTATAAAAGGATATTTTTTCGGGGCTCGCCTGGAATTCCCATATCTTTGACCGAATCAGAGCATGGTCCACAAGTGGCGTTTATCACCACCAGGTACAAGTTACTGTAGGGCACACTGGAGACTACATGAAACCTATCAATGAGAACACAATAACATACTGTACGTTAATTCAAAACAGCCCTCCACAAAAGTACCAACCTCACTTTACTCAGTTTAATCTCAATTTACACTCAGTCAGCGTGTATAGCCATAGACTAGTGGGGAAAAGCCATTAAAAATTAAGAAAGAAATAGTTCAAATTAAACATAACGAAGATAATAATCCCAACTGGCAGGAGACAAACCACTTGGCTATTTACCAACGAAGTCAAACAGTTTAACTTGGGTCTACCGTGAAACAACACCAGCTGGTGGTCGGAGCGGGACTTGAACCCGCGACCTGCAGATTTCAAGTCCGGAGCCCTGAGGGTAGGTACTTGGTGCCTTTTTTCTATTGTTTATTTTAAAAAAAAAAAACAATAGATAACCACTATATGACAAAGACAAACAATTAGTTAACCACTATATGAAAATGACATCACGTATCTTCCGCCCTGAGTAGTCAGCCACGCTGACTTTATTTGGTAGTAAGCCCTTACCTTGGGCAGCCTTCACAAGTTGTTGTTCCTGCAGAGCAAAATAGCAAGTAAGGTGTTGAAGTTGCACAAGGCAAAGCAGAATTTCCAACAAGACACATGACTGGATGTTAACCATCACGTAATCCCTGCTTCTGTCACGTGATTAGTTATTTTTTTGTAGCCAGATCCCACCCAGTTTGGCGCTTGGTCGTGGAAGGTATGGGTTCTAGAATATTATGATTTGTCACTGACCGTTTCGTGTTAAAACATAAAATCTCACGTACCATTCTGCAATATGTCGCCCTCGGTGGAATAATACGTCGTCACATTACGAATGCAGCTTACATTCTTTGGGGCATCATCAGCAGCTTCTGTAAATTAAGATAGCAGTTTTCAATTGAGCGTCGTACAACCAAAACCAAAGTAATCCCTGTGGATACAATACAGTGAACCAATCAAAACTCAGAATAAACACACGTGGCCGAAGTGAAGCGCGGGAAAACTTGCGCGGGCGAGAAGCGATTGGTTTTGATTTTAATGCTGATTGGATGAAAAAGTGGCGCGAATTTCTTGTAGCGTACTTATCGAAGCTCAAGCGAAAACCACTCTATAGCTCGGTTTGCTGACGAGATGGCGCCAAAGAACAAGCATGGAGAGACGTTACTTTCTTACCTGTGCTTGCTCCAGTCTCGGAGAAAAGCCAGCTGCAAAATGAAAACAGCACGTAAAAACTTAGCTGAAACCCTACTGAGACAAAACTAGTTTAGACAAATTGATAAAATATCTTCATTTCCCTGTTGCACTGACTAAATTCCAAAACGCCTCTTTCAATGTTGTTCTGGATAACGAGGCCTTCTCTTAATAAGGTAACAAAGGAATTACAACCGCTGGGTGTTGGGTGGAGGACTTTTTATGGTTTGACAACATCGTGGTATCCTGCGCAATTAAAACTTTGATGAAACTGTCTCAACAGTATTGTCCAGGGTTGTGGCTTGAATTTCAGAGTGCGAGGTGTTGTGAAGGGGTATGCAAATAGCGTGTATTACGAGAGCACCAATTTCAATAATGTTCATTTTCAGTTAATGACTTGGTCTGTAAATTACTTTGTGCACTATTACACAATGGAACAGTTCTCCAAAACTAGTACCACATGACTGGGTAACGGTTGCAAAAAGGGAACAT
>JAHPZR010036217.1:7500-12500 GCA_019787425.1 Platygyra sinensis
GCTTCAGCAGTGTAACGGCGTCTTTTAATACTACAGGTTGCTTGTGTGTAACTGGAACTCTGGTTCAAGAGTTCCGATCGATGTAGAGGGTATCCCCTTACTGGAGAAAACGTATCTAGCTGGTTTGAAGCTGAGACGAATGAGCAATTGTATACTTGGTTACTATGATTGTTATTGGTTATAATTGTAAACCTCAAGACAACATAGGAAGTCGTCGAAGTCCAACTGGTCAGTGATGGTGTAAGTGCAGGCAAGTACGAAATACTTCATGATTTATCAACTCTTAATTATCAGTGCAACTTTGATTTCCAAGTAGAATGGAGAAACATTTTATCTTACCCTGTTTTTTCCAGTCCTGTCACAGTTTGCGTCACATTCCGGTCCGGTTTGCGTTGAATTGCACTAATGAAAGTATTAACATCGCGCTGTTAAAGTCACGGCTTGCGCATCTTGTAAATTTGAGCCTAAATTTTTAAAGTTCCATGTTTGCAATACATAATAAGTTTCTTTATCCTTTATTATTATCTTTCCGGCCCCGGTTGTTCAAAGGCTGGATAACACAATCCACCGGATAAATCGCTATCCAGCGGATAAATGCTAACAACACAAACTACGCTATCCACTGGATAGTGATTTATCCGGTGGATAGCGTTATCCGCTTTTTGAACAACCGGGACCTGATGTTTTTCTATCCTAATAAACTAGTATTTTCAGGTTCCCTTCATTTGAAAAGCAACTTTGTACCTAGTCAAAATATCTCAAAATGACTTGTGTAACTACATCTTTCTAATCCATAAAATATTTTCGCTTACACGCCATTGGTCTGAACGCATCACGTGACCGAGTATGCCCCGCCTAAAACTGGTGAGTACCCGAGTTTTTAATGTTACCCACCTTTCAGATCTGCGCGTTGCGAAAAATGTTCGTAGGATAATTATCCAAACAGCCCTAACCATACGGTTTCGAGTTCAATAGCCCTTTTCACGGTTAACCCTTTCATTTGCATTACAATGAAATCTAGCATGTATGTGAGGCAATTTCGGGCTATTTTGCAGTTTTAGCCCGAAATTGCCTCGCATCCACGTTGAATTACATTGTAATGCAAATGAGAAAAGCTAACCGTGAAAAGGGCTATTTGGAATTAATTTGCATGAGTGAGCTTTTTGAAGAACTCACAAGTGCAAATTAATTTCAAATTGAACGAGAAAAACCGTATTAATAATACAAACATGAAAAAATTCGCGCGGACAAAGTGCCGGAAGATATTTCTTGAAACTATTTTTTTTTGTATTGGAGAAAACTTTTTTCAAAGTTTCCGAACAAAATTTTTGAGATATCAATGGCCTAAAAAAATTCTCACTGTCTTTCTGCAAATCATAATCCAGAATTACGATGTGTAATTTGCACGGGTGTTACACTTTTTGCACTGGTGTTACACTTGAACTGCACTGCTCTCAGCCAATCAGAATCGAGTAATTTTTTCATGTGTATTATTACACTTTAAAAAGTATGTTTGGCTATCTGTCCTCAAACAGTATCTGTTCCTCAAAGCTCAAAATTCTCTTCTCGGAACAGATGTCCGTCACTTATGTCCAGGATTGAACGCAGTTCTAAATTTTGCGATTTTTCGTTAAACTCTACAAGATATACAAAAATCTGCTGCCTCAACGATTTTTCGGTACGTTGTGCTGAAATTTACAATTTATGCTAATCGACCAGCAAGCCCGGCTTGCGGATTTTACAAAATTTACGATTTTTCGCTACATTCACGATTTTTCAATAAGTCACTTCTTTGTAATGCAAATTCCACCTACTAGTGCCGACCTGCGGATTTTACAAAATTTGCGATTTTTTCGCAGTTAACATAACACAAAAGAACCGCCAAAGACGACAAGCATGTTTATGTTCTCTCTGGAACGATTTAGCGGGATGAAAATGTTATTACCGCATACATGTAACACACTAAACAAGATAACAAGCTGTATGTTTCTCTCTTTCTAAGTCGTTTGTTGTTGACCGAGTATCGTATTAAAAACGGGTTAAGGGGAAAGTGAGAGGAAAGATATGAAATTAACATAACACAAGCAAAACATAACACGAGATAAGCGTTTCTTGTTGCCTGAGTATTTATTCCACCTTCTACTAAGCGCGCGTGTCTATAGAAAGATAAAGCGAGAGGAGAATATTCCATTCCACTGAACACACCTTTTAATAACCGTGTAGCGAAGCACCCATTCAACAAGTAAGCTTCTTATTCTATAACGCTATCAGCGATACCCGGGGTAAGGGGGGGGTGGGGGGGAATACTCCCCAAAATGGCCTATACGGGGAGGCTCCGCCCGAAAGGGGTACCTTTTCCGGCTTCAGGTATATGAAAGGGTAGGAATTTCACAAGTTTAGGTATATAAAAGGATAGGGAAATCGGTCATTTAGGTATTTACAAGGGCTTTTAATTATAATATTTCGAAGAGACGCCGCTTATGGCTGTATCAATTTATTTATTACGCACTACATGAAACTGAGGACTTTCTAAAGTAGGTATGTGAAAGGGGTACCTTTTTTCAATAAAAGGTATATAAAAGGGGTACCTTTTCCGCCAAAATGGCATATGAATAGGTAAGGGCTTAGACCTCGGGGCGGAGGACTCCCCGTATTAAACTTTGTTAAGTGCCCCCCCCCGCCAGGAAAATATTCCACCGTTCTACAAACACGTGGCGTATTAAATTGTTGTAAAAATCCTCCAACCTTAGTTAAATCCAGTGTCGGGAAAAGTCACGACCGATGTGAGATTAATGAAACACAAGAATGGACAACATACTGTCATGGTTCGTTCTCAAAGCGTTCGTTCTATGCAGATTAAAATGAGTATCGAAAGCATACTTTGGACAAGTATTTCCCAGCCTTCGTCGCAGACGCAACCTATCGCGGGTTACTCATTTACCGTACCGTACTCAAAGGGTGATATTCAGTTGGCTTGTATCAAGGGACTCAAGAATCGAACATTCGAAGCATACATCAGTCTAAAGGCGTCTTATTCGAAAGTGCTTTCAGCTATGTTTAAATCTAGCGTACGCCAATCTTTGGCAGAAGAAAAATATTCAACCATTCTACAAACTCGTCGCAACGTATAAAGATTGTCCTAAAACTACTCTAATCTTAAAGCGTACTTTGGGAAAGGTCACAACAGAGTAATTCATTATACAACATAAACCTACCGTTTTAAAGGACATTTCGCGCCTCTAACATGACGGAATGCCTGTTGATACGGAAAGGACAGCGGTATGACCTTCGGACGCCATGTTGCTTATTCCCTTAGTGTTTCCTTCCTTTTTATCAATTTTGTGCATAATGATTGTGTATATCGGCATACCTATGAAGTGTTTGTACTAGGGACTTTGTCGATTTACTGCCACTTCGTTGCCTTTAATTTCAATTTCCTTCGCGTCTACACACTCCATATTTGCAGTTGCTGAAACATCATCATACCTATCTGTATACTGCATTCTTTAGTGGCAAACTTCATTAAAGGCTATGGAAACTTCACTTCAGAGAAGTCTATATAAGTGTCTACCCTGTTTTGCGTGGACCTGTGAGTTTAATAGTAAATACTAAAGTTCGTGTTGGAAATATTTTGCAAATTTGCAGAAAGCTTCCGTGGAATAACCTTTTTTGCACGTTGTAATCCATGAGAACTGAAAAACGCAACTTATTTCCAAATACAAAAGAGTTCTCCGAACGTCCATGCCGCTATTAAAGGACATTCCACTGTTGTAAACAATCAATAATCATGAAATGTTCATACTTTTAGTTTAATTGACCTTGCTTGTCCCACCAGGGATAAAGAGAATAATTTGTATGGAATTCTAGTTTGATGTGGGGTGAGGGTGAAATAGACTTCACTTTAATGTTTTGGTTTATCTTACATTTACTATTTAGGCCCATCAAAAGACACATTAGATATAATCCATGCTTCTGTGAATTGACCAACATGTAAATATTACAGTTTGGGTTACTTTCATCAAGGACTTTCCAGGACTTTCATCTCGACCCTTTGAATAATTTTCTTCGATTTCATTGATGGACTAGCGAATTCTCATAAATATCGCAGTTTCCCTAAATTTCGTTGATTTTGTCTATGGTCTTGCGAATTTCAGCAAATTTTGCACTTTTCGTAACCCTTCGAATATATTTCATTGATTTTGTAAGTGGTATTGCGAATTACCGTAAATTTCGTAATTTTCTTAATTTTCGATGGGCCTTCCCTGCAACCCTTGGAATATATTTCGTTGATTTTGTAAGTGGTATTGCGAATTATCGTTAATTTCGCAGTTTTCGTAAATTTCGTAATTTTCGTAACTTTCGATGGGCCTTCCCCGCAACCCTTTGAATAAATTTCCTTGATTTTGTAAGTGGTATGGTGAATTATCGTAAATTTGCAGTTTCGTAAATTTCGTGACTTTCGATGGGCCTTCCCTGCAACCCTTTGAATAAATTTCGTTGATTTTGTAAGTGGTATTGCGTATTATCGTAAATTTCGCAGTTTTCGTAAATTTCGTAATTTTCGCAATTTTCGTAACTATCAATGGGCCTTCCCTGCAACCCGCAGTTTTCGTAGCTGCGTTCAATCCTGGACGTTACTCATGTCCGTGAACAAATATCCCAGCCTATTTGCTCACCAAATGGAAGATATTACTATTTAGTATAATTTGCAGAGGTGAATATAAGAATTGGACATTCTAATTGGTCAACTGAGGAAAACGAGCTTTTTCAACTTGTTACTTTTGTCGAAACGTTTCAGGAATAAGACACAAAAAAATAAAGAAGATTATGTTAATATACCTTAGTTTTCTTTACAAAATGCTCTTCTTCAAAGGAAGCCATATCCATTTCATATCCCAGAACTGCAAAGTTGAAAGCCCAATCAAGCATTCTTTACATTACAACATCTAAGCTGACAATAGCAATTGCAGATGAAGAACTTCGCGGTGTTAGCACATTAA
>JAHPZR010036217.1:17500-41638 GCA_019787425.1 Platygyra sinensis
ATGAAGCTCATCTAGAAAACAAGCCAGGTGCAAAATAAATAACTTGCGACCGAAACAACCGCCTCCACATGGCCACTGAGAGCTATTTAAGGACACAGTGTTCATTTTACAAATATGGCTGTCTTCTTGTGTACAGTTTGCCAGCTAATTCAAAGATGGAATTGTTACACTGCCCCAGCAGGATTTCTTTTTTTTTACTTTTTACTCCCAAAACTGGCAAATTATACTATCAGACGTTCTCGATTCCATAGTTTCCATAATGAACATAAACTTAATCCTTTGATACATTCTTTATATTGTCCATCGAAGTAAGTTCTCCGATCTCAGTAACATTTCAAAAGATTGGGTTTAAAAGGGATTCTGACCTTACAACAGATTATCACAGATACTGCACGGCACATGGAAGTAGTGTACGTTAACGACTTAGAATTAAGTACAGAGACGTCCAACACTCCGAAACGAGTGTTTGGAGAAGGGCTGACAGTAATGTACAGCTTAACAGTTGACTCACCAATCACCCGCTCATCTGTGTATCCTGCCAACGTGTAGTTGTATCCCAGTTGGGGAGTTGCTATTGCAAGACTTGACAAAGGAAACAAAAACATTTTAAAAGGGGTGTAGACTCATCAGGGCACAAATGAATAAAGGGGCAAGTTTCTCAGTAAAGACACTTTGGTGCTGCATCGGTGGGGAGTGTTACAAGACAGAGAGGGATTCGAAAACTGTCGAAACTCTTTACGGTGGCCAATTCACATTATCAACCCAGTTTATAAAACCAAATTATTTCATCAGGGAGCAGCTTAGCATTGGACATTTCGCGAATCCTAGCAAAAATTCTGAGCTCTGCTAGTTCTGTTCAGTTAAACACTAGGCTTATGCACTCAATGAGTCATACCAAGATAACATCAGGACGTTACCGCACACTCCGATTTGTCGGCAATATGTTTATCGTTAGTGAGAAAATAAAATTTACAAAAGGAAAGTTTGCTGATCTTCGGATTGACTAAACTAATGCAGTTTCCGATGCCGAGGAAGGTGTTTCAGGTGTTTCACTTTGAGGACTTGGAAGTGAAAAGTGGTTGTTCGTTTACAAAATGGTTGTGTCCTTCAAACCCCGAAATTCTACGACGATAACAAAAATATTCATAGATGCCAGGAATTCTTTGCAAATGTTGCTTGAAAAACCGATTTCATGGGACGAAATCACGCTCTAATTTACTCCTATTACGTGTTCATTCACATCACACCAGTGTTAACTGTCTTCATAACATTCAGGTTACCTGAAGGACGTTCCTTCCACACCACCAAAGTAGTAATGCATGGTGCGTTTGGTCACTCGCAGCTGAAAAAAAAAAGAAATTAACATTAACTTTGCTGAAGTCAACACAACACCTGCTGCCAAACATCCACATCTGTCAATAATGTACATAACGTTTCCAGCACAAAACAGCCGACTGTTTAGTTGAAAACCTAAGGATTGCTAAGTGGCCAAAAATCATCTGTAGTTTTAGGGTCCTTTAGGGATTAACTCAGAACTACAGGTCCACTTGTAGCGCCTATTAAATAGGCTCTACAAGTGGACCTGTACTTCTGAGGTTATCACTAATTAAAGGCTGGTTTTCACTAGCGACAGAGTCGTAGTCGGAGTCGTAATCAGAAGCGTAGAGCGATACGATCTAGTAAAAATCAAACCGACAGAGTCGGAAGCAGAACACCAATTCTGCTTATGACTCCGTCGCTTATAGTCAACTGAAAACTGCTCTGTCGGAGTCGTCAGAGTTGTAGAAGCGGAAGAATAAACCAATGACAATCTACTACTCCGGCCTTGCGATTGGCTGGCTCTCCCGCTTCTTCCGCTTCACTGGATCATAAGCGGCAGAGTCGTAAACGGAATCGGAAGAAATGGAAACGTTCTGATTCTTCCGACTCCGATTCCGTCGAGCTTATTACTCCGCGTACGACTCCGATTTTCGATTTTTACTAGGTCATAAGCTCTCTTATGACTCCGACTACGACTCCGACTCCGTCGCTAGTGAGAACCAGCCTTAAAGGACCCTTAAAAAGACGTCCGCGCGAAAATTGTCCAGTCTAATAGATAGATTTTCTTCATTTTCTCTCTAAAGGCAGAAACTCGGTAGAGAACATGATCTATCAAAAGAAAAATAGGTCACTGAACGTCCAAGGTCGTTAAATCTAGGTAAAGTTATAGCAATGGATACCTGATCTATCATTGTTTATTTTAGTACTTAGCGTGCAAATCGATGCATGACGTGGCATGTGAACTTGAGTGCGCAGTAAAGGCCCGTTTACACGGGCGATTTTTGTCGCAGCAACTCGATACAATTTTTGTCGCGCGTAAGTTGCAACAAGTTTCAAACATGTTCGAAACCCCTGCGATATCGCGGCGACAAATCGCACTGAAAATCACACCTGGTTTACACGTGCGATTTTGGAGTTGTAACCTAAGCACGACAAAATATGCATCGAGTTGCCGCGACAAAAATCGCCGTGTAAATGGGCCTTAAGGATGCGCAGAAACAATTAGTGCGAACATCCTTAACCCAACATAAACATATCATCTGCAGACGCTACCTCTTGTCTGCAGACAAATATTTTTTTCAGGTCCTAATTTGAAGACTGACATGAATTATATAGGCCCGTTTACACAGGCGATTTTTGTCGCAGCAACTCGATGCAATTTTTGTCGCGCTTAAGTCGCAAGTACAAAATCGCACGTGTAAACCAGTGCGATTTGTCGACGCGATATCGCAGGGGTTTTGAACATGTTTGAAACTTGTTGCAACTTTAGCGCGACAAAAACTGCATCGAATTGCCGCGACAAAATCGCCTGTGTAAACGGGCTTTTAACGCTGGAAACATATTACAACGCTGCCACTGCTAATGTGGAACAGAAACGAAATATTAAAGAATGCCGAAATGATTCTCACCAAGCAACCGAATAAAATACGTTCCTACAAAATATTGGCCTCTGTAGGCTACTCAAAAAAGGGTTAATCGGTACGTGCCACTAAGTTGTTAATCAGTAGCTTGGAACGTGGAGGATACTATTTTAGCATAAGCGTCAATTTTATATTTCAGCTGAATTGATTACATCAGTGATTTCACAAACCTCGTCAAAAGACAAATCATAGACCTCAAATGTCTTGGAGCTTGGGCTGTTGCTTGGAGGTGGTTCAGCAGTTATTGGCACTGTGTCAATCATGGCTTTTCTAAGCTGCAGACGAATCAATGTAATTTTTTTAACATATGAAATTAAGATATTCATGTTTATAAACGTTTCCCCATGTTGCTCGTCTTAATTGGGTAATGTTTTCTTTCATAATCCCGGCGGTTAAACTTCAGAATTACCCGCCACGATTGCGTGACATTAACATGCCTGCTCCCCTAGTCCCGCAGGTCAAAAAAAATATTTGCAGACCCTTCTCCAAAATGGAGGCCGAAAAAATTCACAATAAGTGAAAATGAGCTAAAATTAAAAACGTATACCAGCACTAGAAAGAACACCTTTACTTTAGTAACCCTGCAAAGTTTCAGCATTTCAGGTGTAATATCAGCTGAGAAAATGTAAGTTGAAAATTGAAAAGTTGTAGACTGGGGTTTGTATAATGCATACCCCCAGTCATACAAACGTCTGTAAATTTTTCAATTTTCAACTTACATTTTCTCAGCTGATATTACACCTGAAATGCTGAAACTTTGCAGGGTTACTAAAGTAAAGGTGTTCTTTCTAGTGCTGGTATACGTTTTTAATTTTGACTTATTTGAATTTTCGGCCGCCATTTTGGAGAAGGGTCTATTGCTCTGTACAGCAAAACAAGGCGATTTACCGTATTTCAAAAAACAAATGTTGAGTTGGAAGTTGGCAGAAAACAGTGCATTGTATTGGGTACATATAGGGCCATTTTGGGTTATGTTTGAAGAACGTCAAGTGAAACGAGATGGGCAAAAGCCACTGAGGCAATCGATCCTTATTAACTGGGCACTGGTACCACCTCAACAACTTTTTCACGCGTTTTTCTGATGTTTCCACAGCTTCAAGATCAACTCCTGGACGGGTCTGTCCCAAGTAGCCATGACTGCAAAGACACACAAAACATACCAACAGTGGACTTTACCCACACTGGTTATTTTTGTAACATAAATATGACGGCATTTTAATGTACCACCGACCAATACCTATTCCAGTAGAAAATCCAGGATTTAACCGCCATACCGGTATTTTTACACGATAAAACTTTCTTCAAAGCACGCCATTTTCTCCTGCGTTGAAAAGTCAAGACGGAGACGGCAGGTAGAGGGTAAGTAACCTAATTGTTTTTCTGATGCCAGACATTTGATGTCGTGTTAAAATGCATGTCAATGATGTCGTGTCCCGTAGTTTAAATACTCCCCCACAGTTATTTAAATCGGCGGATGAAAATATTATCATATCCATTATTATTCCACTGGCAAACACATACCCACTGGGTCCTATATCTGAAAAATAATAATTACAAGGACATAAACAACAGCAGTTCAATAAATTGACGACGAGTTTATGAAAAAACAGGCGAGTAAGTCATTTGTCAAGACTCAGCAGCAGGCGTGCTCACCTGCACGGACGGTCCCCCCCCCCTGATCTGTTTTGCGTATTGATACACATTAATGACATTATCACACCATGTAAAAGTATACGTTCAATTTCAATTCCAATTCTAGTTCAAAGTAAAAGTTACATATGTAAAGTAAAGTGAACTGAACTGACCTGAAACTGAACTGAATTGAACTGAAGTGAAGCGAAAAGCGAAGTGAAGTGAAAGTCGTAGTGAAAGTGAAGTGAAGCAAAGTGAAGTGATAGTGAAGATGAAGTGAAGTGAAGTTGAGATGAAGTTAAGTGAAGTGAAGTGAGTGAAGTGGTGAAGTGGAAAGTAGAGTGGAAGTCCAAGCCAAGTGAAGTGCAAAGCAAAGCGAACGCGAAGCGATACGAGTGAAGTGAAGTGATGAAGTGAAAGTGAAGTTGCAGTGCTAGGAAGCAAGATGCAGCGAGATGAAGTGAGAGTGAGTGAAGATGAGTGGAGTGAGTGAGTGAGTGAGTGAAGTGAGTGAGTAGTGAGTGAGTGAGTGAGTGAAGTGAGTGAGTGAGTGAGTGAGTGAGTGAGTGAAGTGAGTGAGTGAAGTGAAGTGAGATGAGTGAAGTGAAGTGAAGTGGAGTGGTGAGGGTGAGTGAAGTGAAGTGAAGCGAAGTGAGTGAGTGAGTGAAGTGAAGTGAAGTGAAGTGAAGTGAAGTGAAGTGAAGTGAAGTGAAGTGAAGTGAGTGAAGTGAAGTGAAGTGAAGTGAAGTGAAGTGAAGTGAAGTGAAGTGAAGTGAAGTGAAGTGAGTGAAGTGAATGTGAGTGAAGTGAAGTGAAGTGAAGTGAAGTGAAGTGACGTGAGTGAAGTGAAGTGAAGTGAAGTGAGTGAAGTGAAGTGAAGTGAAGTGAAGTGAAGTGGAAGTGAATGTGAGATAAAGTGTAGTGTAGTGTAGCGAGCGGGTGCGGTGCGGTGCGGTGCGGTGTGGTGCGTAGTGTAGTGTAGTGTAGTGCAGTGCAGTGCAGTGCAGTGTAGTGCAGTGCAGTGCAGTGCAGTGTAGTGTAGTGCAGTGTAGTGTAGTGTAGTGTAGTGTAGTGCGTGCAGTGCCGTGTAGTGCAGTGTAGTGTAGTGTAGTGCAGTGCAGTGCAGTGCAGTGTAGTGTAGTGTAGTGCAGTGCAGTGCAGTGCAGGTGTGGTAGTGTAGTGTAGTGCAGTGTAGTGACGTCATTTAAATTAAAAACAGTCCTAAGTAAATACGCGCGCTGATTGGTTAAAAAGCGTGTTTGTATAACTCGATAGAGACACAGAACTAGCGCGCGCTGTTGACGTAGTGATGGCGCGAGCAAAGAGAATTTACATTTTGATAATCAAAGTTAACAATTTGTTTTCCTTTTTCTCGTCGCGTTGTTTTCTAAAAGAACTAGAAAACATGTACTCCGTGTTTCTCTATCGAGTTATAGAAACACTCGTGAAAGTTTGGGAGAACTCGAAAAAGCTGTGGAAACACTCGCCTGCGGTTCATGTTCCCACAGCGTTTCTCGTTCTCCCAAACTTGCACTCGTGTTTCTATAACTGATTGAATCACGGTACATGTTTTCTATTTCTTAAGTAAAACTTTATGTAGCCAGGGTGGCCCATTCAGCGTCATGAAGGTAACCAGAGGGCCCTGGTCTCGAAATAAAACATGCACGTTTAACGTGACCCAACTTTGTTTCAGAATGATGATCCGTCTCCACTGTAAATTTGGGCAAATTTTCCAAAAATGACATGATTGTTTATTACAAGTAGAGCGGTTTTCAATTGAATGTCGAAGTTAATCAGGCAATTACATGTACTTTGGTTTGGTTTTATGACACTCTAATGAAAACCGGCTAACAAACCATTAAACTAACCAGTGGTTGTAAGATGAACTCTTTGAGGTAGTTCAGAGGAACATCTGTACCCATGACTCCCAGAAATGATCTTTGTACTTCTCTTCATCCTGCATTCCATCTTTTGACTGACTCATAATAAGAAGACAAGGAAAACAAAAATCCTTTTCAACAAAGCAGACATGTGACAAAATGTTATAGCAGCAATTATTAAAAACGAAATCATTGGATAAGTCAATTCAAGAGTTTCCATTGACTAAGCCATCATGGTGTATGAGCCATTATACAGGTTCTATAAAAGAGATAAGCGTACACGTAACGTTATCTATGGGGCGTTTTTATTTTTTATTTTATTCTTGACTAGTTGACTTGACTCACGCTTGTTCGATATGAGATGGTTATCGCTATCCACCATCTCATATCAAACGCACGCTTGTGGAGTAACTGTGGTTTTAGCCTTTAGCACAGAGGCCTATGGAAACGTTTTATGTCAATTACGTTATGGCATTAGAAGTCAAAACTATATCATTTTCAGCTTATACCTAAGACGTGTTGTCTAATGCCACTCAACTTGAATAAACCTTGAAATACAGTGGAAGGTTGCACTTGCACTTCAGGGACCAAAGCCCGAGGTCAACACTGTCAGTGGATTTAATTTCTCATAGAATCCAGGCCGCGGTTGTTCAAAGACTGGACAACTTTATCTACTGGATAAATCGCTATTCAGTGGGTAAGTGTTGACAAAGCAAATCACGCTATCTACTGGAGAGTGATTTATCCAGTGGATAGCGTTATCCACTTTTCGAACAACCGGGGCCTGCATTGTAGAGTTTGGCAGCAGCACACTCTCTGATAGTCTACACAAAAGCGTGCAGTGTCGTCCTTTTTCCTAACTAAGATAGTCAGTACTGCTGAATAACTGGATGATCAATGTATCACACCATTGTGCAACGTTTCCCGGTCTACCTGCGTAACAAGTAACATCTTTCCCTCCTATACTTCCAGGCGCACCTAAAAAAAGTCCAGGGTACAAAGAAAACGTCAAATGGCGACCCAATCAAAGGGCACTTACCGAGCAATTAGATGGGTCCTCTATGCGGTGGAAACCTGGCAGAGTCCCTGTAACCATCATACCAAGTCCCTGTGAAACACCATCAGATGAATGTGATCGTCACTGTAACAACCTCTATGCATTTGACCCACAGGCCGTTACTCTATTGAATTATAGCTAGAGTTCATAACTGCACGTGCTTGTGCATTTGACTGACCAAACTCCTCCATTCATGGTTACATATCTGTGAGATATTCTGAATACTCTGTCAGATATCAAAATGAAAAAAGTAATTATTCTAAATCTAGAACCTAATTATGCCCAAGAAAGAAGTAATACTTTTTGCAGAACTCAACTCCCTTAATAGTTAACACCTGTTTGCTAGCAAAATTGTGGATTTGAACAGTATAAAAAAGGGATGCAAGTCACAGAATGATTACGGATTCATAAAACTTGGAAGATTACGAAGGCACTGCTTACCAAGGCATCTAAATAAACACTTGTCCATACTGTGTGGTCAGTTACATTCTCTTTAGGGGCCATTGCCATTGGGCGATCAACACACGGATGTAGTTCTAAGATAGAGAAGCCTATGAGAAACGGTGCTCAACCTTGGCTGTATAAAACTGCTTCATTGCAATGCGCAAGGCCTGGAGTATACATGCTGTCAAACTGTGCGATACGAATCTCTTCAAATTATCGGCTTTGATCAAGAGAATAAGCTGTATGGGAAAACGTTAGTCAGACGAACACATAGAGAGCCAATGCCAAACATTTACGTCAGGCCCAAAACAGCTCATTTCGTAGACGTTTATGAAGCCGTAGTTACAAAATTACTCCACTGTAATGAGTCTACATGTATGCATACATGCTAAAAGGTACACATTACAAAAGGCTTCATATGAACTCAACCTTTTCGTCAGGAAGATGAGCTACATAGGAAATCTTGCTCTACATCATGAAGTTTAACGCAATGCTAAACATTTCTATAAGAAAACTAGTAGGAAACTTATTTTAACAAAAAGTAATAAAAACGCTCTGATGGTTCTTGGAAGTCGGTAATGATGATGGCGATCTCCAGAATCCTCATTATTTGCATTAATAAATTTTACCTCACTAACTTCACGAACAGCTCCAACACTTTGAATGCGTGAAAAGTAACCTGATAATTGAAAGAGGATGAAAGCATATACATTTTGTGCAAGGATATTTTTCGTTAGAACCTCCACATCACTTGTTATGTAAACATTTAAGACCTTATTAAGTTGGTGTCAAGACCAGGTGCACTTCGAAAAATATAACAGGTTGTATAGAGCCTGGAAAAGCAACGGAAAAGATACGTTATCCGACCAAATTTCACAAAACACTGTCCTGCTATTAATAATCAAAACATGACCACAATGTATGTCTATAACTGTATTTGTACATTGTGAGCAAATTAAACGCTTGAAAGTAATATAATAGGCACCCTCTTTGACAAAACAATGTTACTTCTCTAGAAGGACTGGAAGCCCAAACTATCTTTTTAAACATGTCTAACTTGGAAATAATCATGTATGCCAAGTGTTAGTACCTGGCGTGACCAGGAACTGCTAAGGCCCAGAGGAATATCTATCTTTTTATTTCAATGTGCAAGTTTTGTTTTTTGATATCAATTTACCATCTCACTTGCTTCATTTAAATTGGGCTCACCTCTGTTGCTACAAGCCATGTTATGCAAGGCTTCAGTACTTTCAGCAGGGGGACCCACAGCAAAGGTGAAAACCCGGACCTGCAAGAAACCAGAAATTTTGTACCATATAGACTGAGTGTGCAAAGAAACTCCTATCCCATAGACCATGGCTGGTGGATTTTCCAGTTAGGCCAGTGATATCTGTCTTCCACTTGATAAGTGGAGTTTTTTGGAAAAACATTGAGGAAATTCAAATTACAGAAGTAGTGTAAGTGATGAAATTTTTTCTGGGCTAATAGGGAAGGATTTTTAGTCCAGTAAATCATAGTTAGAGTTGGTCCAAAGGGTGAGCGCCAAAAGAAATTTTTTTCAGCTACAACCAGAGATTATTCCGTATTTCTTACATCCAAGGCAACCTGGCGAATTATGCATTGACTTGTCTTTGAGATAGCTCATGACTAAGCCAGTAGCAAGTTTCAAAACGCCTCATTAGGGCAGGAAAACCCCATATCCAATTTGGTGAGGTAAGCGAAATTAGCCTCAGTAGTCTTATTAGTCTGAGTTAAGAAATCAACTTGAAATAAGAAAATTTCCTGCTCTTCATCACTGACATATTCATAAGTCACAATATCTCTTTAACATAGCTAGCAGAGTCACGCAATCAAATTCAGTATACATAAGCATGCTCAAAATCCCGACAGTGCACACTCATAGCATGGGCAAATCGCTTCGCCAGAAATTTTTTTTTTCCGCGTGAGCGGCCATTGTTAGCGTGGGAAAAAATATCATATTTCGCAACAAGAATGGATACAAACAGAGACTCGGATTACCAGTCCCAAAACGAAGACAATTCTCCAACCTTTTCTCTTGGGCTAGACTTTTTAAATGAGACAGAAAGAGAGAAAAACAACGGCATTGGCGCCGTTACGATTCGCTTCATTGTCTGAGGGTGAAATGCAACAAAATTTGACAGAAAGACACTCTGGTAAAACTAAACAAATGACAAACTGGTGTTTCAACCTTCAAAGGTAAGATTAAATTTTTCCGTTTGAAAATTGTTAAATATAAAACTTGAGCTTTCAACAGAAAATTTGAAATAAAACCAATTCCTATTTTGCTTAATATTTTGCTCACCGCGAACAATCACTTCTGACATTGTTGTCCGTTTTTCGCGTCGGATTTGATGCACAATTCCACCGGCTATGTTATAAAACAATTGGTTCATACTTTTAGATGTGCACTATCCAGTTATGGAGCACTTGGGAAGTTGGAGAGCACTCAAGAAGCTCTCCGCCTCTTTCATGCTCTTCAAACTTCCCGCGCGTGTGCTCCATAACTCGATAGTTCACGCTAAAGCATGAACCAATAATTATTGCTAATTAGGTCATACTAAACCTTTTTGTCTGGATTGTGTTCTTTAAAGAGTTCACTAAGACTTGAAGTTGCCCCATCACTAAGAACCATTATGGCTTGTTGGCACAATGCACAGTTATTGGCCTGAAATGACAAACAGTTCATTCCAGGCTCTTCTGGAGAAGTAAACATGTGTTTTGTCAAAAGATGGTGCCTATTATATTACTTTCAAGCGTTAATTGCTCACAATGTACAAATACAGTTATAGACATACATTGTGGTCATGTTTGATTATTAATAGCAGGACAGTGTTTTGTGAAATTTGGTCGGATAACGTATCTTTTCCGTGCTTTTCCAGGCTCTATACAAACCTGTTATTATTTTTCGAAGTGCACCTGGTCTTGACACCAACTTAATAAGGTCTTAAATGTTACATAACAAGTGATGTGGAGGTTCTAACGAAAATATCCTGCACAAAATGTATATGCTTTCTATCCTCTTCAATTATCAGGTTACTTTTCACGCATTCAAAGTGTTGGAGCTGTTCGTGAAGTTAGTGAGGTAAAATTTATTAATGCAAATAATGAGGATTCTGGAGATCGCCATCATCCATTACCGACTTCCAAGAACCATCAGAGCGTTTTATTACTTTTTGTTAAAATAAGTTTCCTACTAGTTTCTTATAGAAATGTTTAGCATTGCGTTAAACTTCAGATGTAGAGCAAGATTTCCTATGTAGTCATCTTCCTGACGAAAAGGTTGAGTTCATATGAAGCCTTTTGTAATGTGTACCTTTTATCATGTATGCCATACATGTAGACTCAGTTACAGTGGAGTAATTTTGTAACTACGGCTTCATAAAACGTCTACGAAATGAGCTGTTTTGGCCTGGACGTAAATTTTGGCATTGGCTCTCTATGTGTTCGTTGACTAACGTTTCCCATACAGCTTATTCTCTTGATCAAAGCCGATTAATTTGAAGAGATTCGTATCGCACAGTTTGACAGCATGTATACTCCAGGCCTTGCGCATTGCAATGAAGCAGTTTTATACAGCCAAGGTTGAGCACCGTTTCTCATAGGCTTCTCTATCTTAGAACTACATCCGTGTGTTGACTCGCCCAATGGCAATGGCCCCTAAAGAGAATGTAACTGACCACACAGTATGGACAAGTGTTTATTTAGATGCCTTGGTAAGCAGTGCCTCGTAATCTTCCAAGTTTATGAATCCGTAATCATCTGTGACTTGCATCCCTTTTTTATACTGTTCAAATCCACAATTTTGCTAGCAAACAGGTGTTAACTATTAAGGGAGTTGAAGTTTCTGCAAAAAGTATTACTTCTTTCTGGGCAATAATTAGTTCTAGATTTAGAATAATTACTTTTCATTTGATATCTGACAGAGTATTCAGATATCTCACAGATATGTAACCATGAATGGAGGGAGTTTGGTCAGTCAAATGCACAAGCACGTGCAGTTATGAACTCTAGCTATAATTCAATAGAGTAACGGCTGTGGGTCAAATGCATAGAGGTTGTTACAGTGACGATCACATTCATCTGATGGTGTTTCACAGGGACTTGGTATGATGGTTACAGGGACTCTGCCAGTTTCCACCGCATAGAGGACCCATCTAATTGCTCGGTAAGTGCCTTTATTGGGTCGCCATTTGACGTTTTCTTTGTACCCTGACTTTTTTTAGTCGCCTGGAAGTATAGGAGGGAAAGATGTTACTGTTACGCAGGTAGACCGGGAAACGTTGCACAATGGTGTGATACATTGATCATCCAGTTATTCAGCAGTACTGACTATCTTAGTTAGGAAAAAGGACGACACTGCACGCTTTTGTGTAGACTATCATAGAGTGTGCTGCTGCCAAACTCTACAATGCAGGCCCGGTTGTTCGAAAAGTGATAACGTATCCACTGGATAAATCACTCTCCAGTAGATAGCGTGATTGCTTTGTCAACAACTACCACTGAATAGCGATTTATCCAGTAGATAAAGTTGTCCAGTCTTTGAACAACCGCGGCCTGGATTCTATGAGAAATTAAATCCACTGACAGTGTTGACCTCGGGCTTGTGGTCCCTGAAGTGCAAGTGCAACCTTCCACTGTATTTCAAGGTTTATTCAAGTGAGTGGCATTAGACAACACGTCCTTAGGGTATAAGCTGAAAATGATATAGTTTTGACTTCTAATGCCATAACGTAATTGACATAAAACGTTTCCATAGGCCTCTGTGCTAAAGGCTAAAACCACAGTTAACTCCACAAGCGTGCGTTTGATATGAGATGGTGGATAGCGTATAACCATCTCATATCGAACAAGCGTGAGTCAAGTCAACTAGTCAAGAATAAAATAAAAAAATAAAAACGCCCCATACGATAACGTACGTGTTACGCTTATCTCTTTTATAGAACCTTGTATAATGGCTCATACACCATGAGGCTTAGTCAATGGAAACTCTGGAATTGAACTGTGGAATCAGCCAATTGATTTCGTTTTTAATACTTGCTGCTATAACATGTGGTCACATGTCTGCTTTGTTGAAAAAAGGATGTTTGTTTCTTCTCGCATTCTTTATTATGAAGTCAGTCAAAAGATGGAATGCAGGATTGAAGAGAAGTACAAAGATCCATTTTCTTCTGGGAGTCAATGGGTACAGGATGTTCCTCTGAACTACCTCAAAGTGCCGAGTTCATCTTACAAACCACTGGTTAGTTTAATGGTTTGTGATAGCCGGTTTTCATTAGAGTGTCATAAAACCAAACCAAAGCTTACATGTAATTGCCTCATTAACTTCGACATTCAATTGAAACCGCTCTACTTGTAATAACAATCATGTCATATTTTTGGAAAATTTGCCCCAAAATTTCCAGCTGGAGACGGTATCATCATTCTGAAACAGAAGTTGGGCAAGTTTAAAACGTGCATGTGTATTTCGACACCAGGGCCCTCTGGTTACCTGTCATGACGCTGAATGTGGCCCACCCTGGCTACATAAAGTTTTTACTTTAAGAAATAGAAAACATGTACCGTGATTCAACTCAAGTTATAGGAAACACGCGTGGAAGTTTTGGGAAGAACCGACAAATTGCTGTGGGAACACGAGCTCTGCTTGCAGAGCTCGTGTTCCCACAGCAATTTCTCGGTTCTTCCCAAAACTTCCACGCGTGTTTCCTATAACTTGAGTTGAATCACGGTACATGTTTTCTATTTCTTAAAGTAAAAACTTTATGTAGCCAGGGTGGGCCACATTCAGCGTCATGACAGGTAACCAGAGGGCCCTGGTCTCGAAATACACATGCACGTTTTAAACTTGCCCAACTTCTGTTTCAGAATGATGATACCGTCTCCAGCTGGAAATTTTGGGGCAAATTTTCCAAAAATATGACATGATTGTTATTACAAGTAGAGCGGTTTCAATTGAATGTCGAAGTTAATCAGGCAATTACATGTAAGCTTTGGTTTGGTTTTATGACACTCTAATGAAAACCGGCTATCACAAACCATTAAACTAACCAGTGGTTTGTAAGATGAACTCGGCTCTTTGAGGTAGTTCAGAGGAACATCCTGTACCCATTGACTCCCAGAAGAAAATGGATCTTTGTACTTCTCTTCAATCCTGCATTCCATCTTTTGACTGACTTCATAATAAAGAATGCGACAAGAAACAAACATCCTTTTTTCAACAAAGCAGACATGTGACCACATGTTATAGCAGCATGTATTTAAAACGAAATCAATTGGCTGATTCCACAGTTCAATTCCAGAGTTTCCATTGACTAAGCCTCATGGTGTATGAGCCATTATACAAGGTTCTATAAAAGAGATAAGCGTAACACGTACGTTATCGTATGGGGCGTTTTTATTTTTTTATTTTATTCTTGACTAGTTGACTTGACTCACGCTTGTTCGATATGAGATGGTTTATCGCTATCCACCATCTCATATCAAACGCACGCTTGTGGAGTTAACTGTGGTTTTAGCCTTTAGCACAGAGGCCTATGGAAACGTTTTATGTCAATTACGTTATGGCATTAGAAGTCAAAACTATATCATTTTCAGCTTATACCCTAAGGACGTGTTGTCTAATGCCACTCAACTTGAATAAACCTTGAAATACAGTGGAAGGTTGCACTTGCACTTCAGGGACCAAAGCCCGAGGTCAACACTGTCAGTGGATTTAATTTCTCATAGAATCCAGGGCCGCGGTTGTTCAAAGACTGGACAACTTTATCTACTGGATAAATCGCTATTCAGTGGGTAAGTTGTTCGAAAAGCAATCACGCTATCTACTGGAGAGTGATTTATCCAGTGGATAGCGTTATCCACTTTTTTCGAACAACCGGGCCTGCATTGTAGAGTTTGGCAGCAGCACACTCTATGATAGTCTACACAAAAGCGTGCAGTGTTCGTCCCTTTTTTCCTAACTAAGATAGTCAGTACTGCTGAATAACTGGATGATCAATGTATCACACCATTGTGCAACGTTTCCCGGTCTACCTGCGTAACAAGTAACATCTTTCCCTCCTATACTTCCAGGCGACTAAAAAAAGTCCAGGGTACAAAGAAAACGTCAAATGGCGACCCAATCAAAGCGGCACTTACCGAGCAATTAGATGGGTCCTCTATGCGGTGGAAAAACTGGCAGAGTCCCTGTAACCATCATACCAAGTCCCTGTGAAACACCATCAGATGAATGTGATCGTCACTGTAACAACCTCTATGCATTTGACCCACAGGCCGTTACTCTATTGAATTATAGCTAGAGTTCATAACTGCACGTGCTTGTGCATTTGACTGACCAAACTCCCTCCATTCATGGTTACATATCTGTGAGATATTCTGAATACTCTGTCAGATATCAAAATGAAAAAGTAATTATTCTAAATCTAGAACCTAATTATTGCCCCAAGAAAGAAGTAATACTTTTTGCAGAAACTTCAACTCCCTTAATAGTTAACACCTGTTTGCTAGCAAAATTGTGGATTTGAACAGTATAAAAAAGGGATGCAAGTCACAGAATGATTACGGATTCATAAAACTTGGAAGATTACGAAGGCACTGCTTACCAAGGCATCTAAATAAACACTTGTCCATACTGTGTGGTCAGTTACATTCTCTTTAGGGGCCATTGCCATTGGGCGAGTCAACACACGGCCGATGTAGTTCTAAGATAGAGAAGCCTATGAGAAACGGTGCTCAACCTTGGCTGGTATAAAACTGCTTCATTGCAATGCGCAAGGCCTGGAGTATACATGCTGTCAAACTGTGCGATACGAATCTCTTCAAATTAATCGGCTTTGATCAAGAGAATAAGCTGTATGGGAAACGTTAGTCAGACGAACACATAGAGAGCCAATGCCAAAATTTACGTCCAGGCCCAAAACAGCTCATTTCGTAGACGTTTTATGAAGCCGTAGTTACCAAAATTACTCCACTGTAATGAGTCTACATGTATGCCATACATGCTAAAAGGTACACATTACAAAAGGCTTCATATGAACTCAACCTTTTCGTCAGGAAGATGAGCTACATAGGAAATCTTGCTCTACATCATGAAGTTTAACGCAATGCTAAACATTTCTATAAGAAACTAGTAGGAAACTTATTTTAACAAAAAGTAATAAAAACGCTCTGATGGTTCTTGGAAGTCGGTAATGATGATGGCGATCTCCAGAATCCTCATTATTTGCATTAATAAATTTTACCTCACTAACTTCACGAACAGCTCCAACACTTTGAATGCGTGAAAAGTAACCTGATAATTGAAAGAGGATAGAAAGCATTATACATTTTGTGCAAGGATATTTTTCGTTAGAACCTCCACATCACTTGTTATGTAAACATTTAAGACCTTATTAAGTTGGTGTCCAAGACCAGGTGCAACTTCGAAAAATATTAACAGGTTTGTATAGAGCCTGGAAAAGCAACGGAAAAGATACGTTATCCGACCAAATTTCACAAAACACTGTCCTCCTATTAATAATCAAAACATGACCACAATGTATGTCTATAACTGTATTTGTACATTGTGAGCAATTAAACGCTTGAAAGTAATATAATAGGCACCATCTTTTGACAAAACACATGTTTACTTCTCCAGAAGAGCCTGGAATGAACTGTTTGTCATTTCAGGCCAATAACTGTGCATTGTGCCAACAAGCCATAATGGTTCTTAGTGATGGGGCAACTTCAAGTCTTAGTGAACTCTTTAAAGAACACAATCCAGACAAAAAGGTTTAGTATGACCTAATTAGCAATAATTATTGGTTCATGCTTTAGCGTGAACTATCGAGTTATGGAGCACACGCGCGGGAAGTTTGAAGAGCATGAAAGAGGCGGAGAGCTTCTTGAGTGCTCTCCAACTTCCCAAGTGCTCCATAACTGGATAGTGCACATCTAAAAGTATGAACCAATTGTTTTATAACATAGCCGGTGGAATTGTGCATCAAATCCGACGCGAAAAACGGACAACAATGTCAGAAGTGATTGTTCGCGGTGAGCAAAATATTAAGCAAAATAGGAATTGGTTTTATTTCAAATTTTCTGTTGAAAGCTCAAGTTTATATTTAACAATTTTCAAACGGAAAAATTTAATCTTACCTTTGAAGGTTGAAACACCAGTTTGTCATTTGTTTAGTTTTACCAGAGTGTCTTTCTGTCAAATTTTGTTGCATTTCACCCTCAGACAATGAAGCGAATCGTAACGGCGCCAATGCCGTTGTTTTTCTCTCTTTCTGTCTCATTTAAAAAGTCTAGCCCAAGAGAAAAGGTTGGAGAATTGTCTTCGTTTTGGGACTGGTAATCCGAGTCTCTGTTTGTATCCATTCTTGTTGCGAAATATGATATTTTTTCCCACGCTAACAATGGCCGCTCACGCGGAAAAAAAAAATTTCTGGCGAAGCGATTTGCCCATGCTATGAGTGTGCACTGTCGGGATTTTGAGCATGCTTATGTATACTGAATTTGATTGCGTGACTCTGCTAGCTATGTTAAAGAGATATTGTGACTTATGAATATGTCAGTGATGAAGAGCAGGAAATTTTCTTATTTCAAGTTGATTTCTTAACTCAGACTAATAAGACTACTGAGGCTAATTTCGCTTACCTCACCAAATTGGATATGGGGTTTTCCTGCCCTAATGAGGCGTTTTGAAACTTGCTACTGGCTTAGTCATGAGCTATCTCAAAGACAAGTCAATGCATAATTCGCCAGGTTGCCTTGGATGTAAGAAATACGGAATAATCTCTGGTTGTAGCTGAAAAAAATTTCTTTTGGCGCTCACCCTTTGGACCAACTCTAACTATGATTTACTGGACTAAAAATCCTTCCCTATTAGCCCAGAAAAAATTTCATCACTTACACTACTTCTGTAATTTGAATTTCCTCAATGTTTTTCCAAAAAACTCCACTTATCAAGTGGAAGACAGATATCACTGGCCTAACTGGAAAATCCACCAGCCATGGTCTATGGGATAGGAGTTTCTTTGCACACTCAGTCTATATGGTACAAAATTTCTGGTTTCTTGCAGGTCCGGGTTTTCACCTTTGCTGTGGGTCCCCCTGCTGAAAGTACTGAAGCCTTGCATAACATGGCTTGTAGCAACAGAGGTGAGCCCAATTTAAATGAAGCAAGTGAGATGGTAAATTGATATCAAAAACAAAAACTTGCACATTGAAATAAAAAGATAGATATTCCTCTGGGCCTTAGCAGTTCCTGGTCACGCCAGGTACTAACACTTGGCATACATGATTATTTCCAAGTTAGACATGTTTAAAAAGATAGTTTGGGCTTCCAGTCCTTCTAGAGAAGTAACATTGTTTTGTCAAAGAGGGTGCCTATTATATTACTTTCAAGCGTTTAATTTGCTCACAATGTACAAATACAGTTATAGACATACATTGTGGTCATGTTTTGATTATTAATAGCAGGACAGTGTTTTGTGAAATTTGGTCGGATAACGTATCTTTTCCGTTGCTTTTCCAGGCTCTATACAACCTGTTATATTTTTCGAAGTGCACCTGGTCTTGACACCAACTTAATAAGGTCTTAAATGTTTACATAACAAGTGATGTGGAGGTTCTAACGAAAAATATCCTTGCACAAAATGTATATGCTTTCATCCTCTTTCAATTATCAGGTTACTTTTCACGCATTCAAAGTGTTGGAGCTGTTCGTGAAGTTAGTGAGGTAAAATTTATTAATGCAAATAATGAGGATTCTGGAGATCGCCATCATCATTACCGACTTCCAAGAACCATCAGAGCGTTTTTATTACTTTTTGTTAAAATAAGTTTCCTACTAGTTTTCTTATAGAAATGTTTAGCATTGCGTTAAACTTCATGATGTAGAGCAAGATTTCCTATGTAGCTCATCTTCCTGACGAAAAGGTTGAGTTCATATGAAGCCTTTTGTAATGTGTACCTTTTAGCATGTATGCATACATGTAGACTCATTACAGTGGAGTAATTTTGTAACTACGGCTTCATAAACGTCTACGAAATGAGCTGTTTTGGGCCTGACGTAAATGTTTGGCATTGGCTCTCTATGTGTTCGTCTGACTAACGTTTTCCCATACAGCTTATTCTCTTGATCAAAGCCGATTAATTTGAAGAGATTCGTATCGCACAGTTTGACAGCATGTATACTCCAGGCCTTGCGCATTGCAATGAAGCAGTTTTATACAGCCAAGGTTGAGCACCGTTTCTCATAGGCTTCTCTATCTTAGAACTACATCCGTGTGTTGATCGCCCAATGGCAATGGCCCCTAAAGAGAATGTAACTGACCACACAGTATGGACAAGTGTTTATTTAGATGCCTTGGTAAGCAGTGCCTTCGTAATCTTCCAAGTTTTATGAATCCGTAATCATTCTGTGACTTGCATCCCTTTTTTATACTGTTCAAATCCACAATTTTGCTAGCAAACAGGTGTTAACTATTAAGGGAGTTGAGTTCTGCAAAAAGTATTACTTCTTTCTTGGGCATAATTAGGTTCTAGATTTAGAATAATTACTTTTTTCATTTTGATATCTGACAGAGTATTCAGAATATCTCACAGATATGTAACCATGAATGGAGGAGTTTGGTCAGTCAAATGCACAAGCACGTGCAGTTATGAACTCTAGCTATAATTCAATAGAGTAACGGCCTGTGGGTCAAATGCATAGAGGTTGTTACAGTGACGATCACATTCATCTGATGGTGTTTCACAGGGACTTGGTATGATGGTTACAGGGACTCTGCCAGTTTTCCACCGCATAGAGGACCCATCTAATTGCTCGGTAAGTGCCCTTTGATTGGGTCGCCATTTGACGTTTTCTTTGTACCCTGGACTTTTTTTAGGTGCGCCTGGAAGTATAGGAGGGAAAGATGTTACTTGTTACGCAGGTAGACCGGGAAACGTTGCACAATGGTGTGATACATTGATCATCCAGTTATTCAGCAGTACTGACTATCTTAGTTAGGAAAAAGGACGACACTGCACGCTTTTGTGTAGACTATCAGAGAGTGTGCTGCTGCCAAACTCTACAATGCAGGCCCCGGTTGTTCGAAAAGTGGATAACGCTATCCACTGGATAAATCACTCTCCAGTAGATAGCGTGATTTGCTTTGTCAACACTTACCCACTGAATAGCGATTTATCCAGTAGATAAAGTTGTCCAGTCTTTGAACAACCGCGGCCTGGATTCTATGAGAAATTAAATCCACTGACAGTGTTGACCTCGGGCTTTGGTCCCTGAAGTGCAAGTGCAACCTTCCACTGTATTTCAAGGTTTATTCAAGTTGAGTGGCATTAGACAACACGTCTTAGGTATAAGCTGAAAATGATATAGTTTTGACTTCTAATGCCATAACGTAATTGACATAAAACGTTTCCATAGGCCTCTGTGCTAAAGGCTAAAACCACAGTTACTCCACAAGCGTGCGTTTGATATGAGATGGTGGATAGCGATAACCATCTCATATCGAACAAGCGTGAGTCAAGTCAACTAGTCAAGAATAAAATAAAAAATAAAAACGCCCCATAGATAACGTTACGTGTACGCTTATCTCTTTTATAGAACCTGTATAATGGCTCATACACCATGATGGCTTAGTCAATGGAAACTCTTGAATTGACTTATCCAATGATTTCGTTTTTAATAATTGCTGCTATAACATTTTGTCACATGTCTGCTTTGTTGAAAAGGATTTTTGTTTTCCTTGTCTTCTTATTATGAGTCAGTCAAAAGATGGAATGCAGGATGAAGAGAAGTACAAAGATCATTTTCTGGGAGTCATGGGTACAGATGTTCCTCTGAACTACCTCAAAGAGTTCATCTTACAACCACTGGTAGTTTAATGGTTTGTTAGCCGTTTTTCATTAGAGTGTCATAAAACCAAACCAAAGTACATGTAATTGCCTGATTAACTTCGACATTCAATTGAAAACCGCTCTACTTGTAATAACAATCATGTCACTTTTGGAAAATTTGCCCAAATTTACAGTTGGAGACGGATCATCATTCTGAAACAAAGTTGGGTCACGTTAAACGTGCATGTTTTATTTCGAGACCAGGGCCCTCTGGTTACCTTCATGACGCTGAATGGGCCACCCTGGCTACATAAAGTTTTACTTAAGAAATAGAAAACATGTACCGTGATTCAATCAGTTATAGAAACACGAGTGGAAGTTTGGGAGAACGAGAAATGCTGTGGGAACATGAACCGCAGGCGAGTGTTTCCACAGCTTTTTCGAGTTCTCCCAAACTTTCACGAGTGTTTCTATAACTCGATAGAGAAACACGGAGTACATGTTTTCTAGTTCTTTTAGAAAACAACGCGACGAGAAAAAGGAAAACAAATTGTTAACTTTGATTATCAAAATGTAAATTCTCTTTGCTCGCGCCATCACTACGTCAACAGCGCGCGCTAGTTCTGTGTCTCTATCGAGTTATACAAACACGCTTTTTAACCAATCAGCGCGCGTATTTACTTAGGACTGTTTTTAATTTAAATGACGTCACTACACTGCACTACACTACACTACACTACACTGCACTGCACTGCACTGCACTACACTACACTACACTGCACTGCACTGCACTGCACTACACTACACTACACTGCACTACACGGCACTGCACGCACTACACTACACTACACTACACTACACTGCACTACACTACACTGCACTGCACTGCACTGCACTACACTGCACTGCACTGCACTGCACTACACTACACTACACTACGCACCACACCGCACCGCACCGCACCGCACCCCGCTCGCTACACTACACTTCACTTCACTCACTTCACTTCACTTCACTTCACTTCACTTCACTTCACTTCACTTCACTTCACTTCACTTCACTTCACTTCACGTCACTTCACTTCACTTCACTTCACTTCACTTCACTTCACATTCACTTCACTCACTTCACTTCACTTCACTTCACTTCACTTCACTTCACTTCACTTCACTTCACTTCACTTCACTTCACTTCACTTCACTTCACTTCACTTCACTTCACTTCACTTCACTTCACTTCACTTCACTTCGCTTCACTTCACTTCACTTCACTTCACTTCACTTCACTTCACTTCACTTCACTTCACTTCACTTCACTTCACTCACTTCACTTCACTTCACTTCACTTCACTTCACTTCACTTCACTTCACTTCACTTCACTTCACTTCACTTCACTTCACTTCACTTCACTTCACTTCACTTCACTTCACTTCACTTCACTTCACTTCACTTCACTTCACTTCACTCACTTCACTTGCACTTCACTTCACTTCACTTCACTCACTTCACTTCACTTCACTTCACTTCTTCACTTCACTTCACTTCACTTCACTTCACTTCACTTCACACTTCACTTCACTTCACTTCACTTCACTTCACTCACTTCACTTCACTTCACTTCACTTCACTTCACTCTCACTTCACTTCACTTCACTTCACTTCACTTCACTTCACTTCACTTCACTTCAGTTCAATTCAGTTCAGTTTCAGGTCAGTTCAGTTCACTTTACTTTACATATGTAACTTTTACTTTGAACTAGAATTGGAATTGAAATTGAACGTATACTTTTACATGGTGTGATAATGTCATTTATGTGTATCAATACGCAAAACAGATCTGGGGGGGGGGACCGTCCGTGCAGGTGAGCACGCCTGCTGCTGAGTCTTGACAAATGACTTACTCGCCTGTTTTTTCATAAACTCGTCGTCAATTTATTGAACTGCTGTTGTTTATGTCCTTGTAATTATTATTTTTCAGATATAGGACCCAGTGGGTATGTGTTTGCCAGTGGAATAATAATGGATATGATAATATTTTCATCCGCCGATTTAAATAACTGTGGGGGAGTATTTAAACTACGGGACACGACATCATTGACATGCATTTTACACAGACATCAAATGTCTGGCATCAAGAAAACAATTAGGTTACTTACCCTCTACCTGCCGTCTCCGTCTTGACTTTTCAACGCAGGAGAAAATGGCGTGCTTTGAAGAAAGTTTTATCGTGTAAAAATACCGGTATGCCGGTTAAATCCTGGATTTTCTACTGGAATAGGTTTTGGTCGGTGGTACATTAAAATGCCGTCATATTTATGTTACAAAATATACCAGTGTGGGTAAAGTCCACTGTTGGTATGTTTTGTGTGTCTTTGCAGTCATGGCTACTTGGGACAGACCCGTCCAGGAGTTGATCTTGAAGCTGTGGAAACATCAGAAAAACGCGTGAAAAAGTTGTTGAGGTGGTACCAGTGCCCAGTTAATAACGATCGATTGCCTCAGTGGCTTTTGCCCATCTCGTTTCACTTGACGTTCTTCAAACATAACCCAAAATGGCCCTATATGTACCCTATACAATGCACTGTTTTCTGCCAACTTCCAACTCAACATTTGTTTTTTGAATTACGGTTCCCCTTGCTGTGCTGTACAGAGCAATAGAACCTTCTCCAAATGGCGGGCCGAAAGTTCAATTAAGGTCAAAATTAAAAAGGTATACCAGCACTATGAGAGACAACACCTTACCTTTAGTAACTCTGTAAAGGTTTCAGCATTTCAGGTGTAAATATTCGCTGAGCAAAATGTAAGTTGAAAATTGAAAAAAAATTACAGATGTTTGTATGACTGGGGGTTAAATGCATGCCCCCCTCATACTTTTCAATTATTCCAACTATACTTTCTCTCAGATGATATTTATACCTAAAAAGCTGAAACTTTGCAGGTTTACTAAAGTTAGAGGTGGTTCTTTCTCTCGTGCTGGTGTACGTTTTTACATTTTAGCTCATTTTCACTTATTGTGAATTTTTTCGGCCTCCATTTTGGAGAAGGGTCTGCAAATATTTTTTTTGACCTGCGGGACTACGGGAGCAGGCATGTTATTGTCACGCAATCGTGCCGGGTAATTCTGAAGTTTAACCGCCGGGATTATGTAAGAAAACATTACCCAATTAAGACGAGCAACATGGGGAATCGTTTATAAACATGAATATCTTAATTTCATATGTTAAAAAAATTACTTTGATTCGTCTGCAGCTTCGAAAAGCCATGATGGGACACAGTGCGCAATAAACTGCGGAAGCCACCTCCAAGCAACAGCCAAGTC
>JAHPZR010036219.1:0-2500 GCA_019787425.1 Platygyra sinensis
AGAAAAAAAAAGATAAACAAAGCCAAAGTTTAGCAAATGGTAAGGAAATTTCCGCCGTTCCGTTCCGAACGTAAAAAGAGGAGTACCTCTGAAGGTATTCCATAATTTCCGAACGGAATTTCCTGAAAATTACCTTACCATTTGACTTCAAACCGAAATTTCCGGATTTTTGGCCAAATGGTAAGCACCCGACATATAAAAGAACACTCCCAAATACCCTCGGAAAAACACTTTTTACCGCGGTGATCCATGGGAATAAAGGTTGCAATCATTACAGGGAGGCAGCCCTTTATAATCTTGAAATTCACTCTATTTTATTATATACTGAACAAACTAGATAAACTGCAAAGCCGTGAACGAAGATCCTGCTTGATTGAACGTTGGATCTCAATGGAGATCTAATCAGCCAAACTTGAAAAATAAAAACGATGAGAAGTCAAAGACTACTGCAAGGCTGACACAGCGTGATATATTTAAGACAATTTCGGCTGGCCAGACCAGCCCTCTTCAGGTTTAGGTGTTACCAACTTATAAAAATGAGGTTACAATATTATATAGTGGTGAGTGTCGCAACACATATTTCGAAATCAAAAGGAGTGGCGGAAATGACCAACAAAACAATTACAATAAAGTAAAGATAAAAAAGCTTTCTAAGGTTACAAGTTTTACGATTCATCACGTCTATTCATACCGTGAGGTTTCAATGTTCTCTGTGGCTTTTCTTATTGAATCACGTGACGAGTGGATAAGTTCGAGTGGGATTAGTTGCTTGTCAGTATGGCAATGATTAGGATGAGACAGAAAATGTTCGGCAACAGTGGTGAGTTTGGATTTAATTAATGTTAGTTTTGTCGACAGAGCTCATCTATGTTCGTTGAATCTGTCTTTGAGGCGTCGCTTAGTTTCGCCTGTGTATTGTAAATGGCAGCGGTTACACTGTATCATGTAAATTAAATTTTTGGTGTTACAGGTTATGTGTGACTTGATTTGACGGGTTGCACCAGTAGAGAAGAAAGTATAGTGCGTAAGACTGATAGTAAGGACAAGTAGCGTAATCTTGTCCACAGCGGAATGATCGCGGTGGTAAACTAGTGTTGTTAGGAGTCGTGTCGTGATAGTGGGCAGCTTAACTTCAACTAAAATGTCGCGAAGGTTAGAAGTAGGTATGTAAGCGACGATGGGTGGGTGCTTAAAAACTTCCCTGCAGCGTTTAGAGGAAAGTAATATATGAAAGTAATATATGAAAATGTTTACGAAGGATATTAGAAATGCGAGGAAGTGATGGGTTATATGAAACAACAAAAAGTAAGCGGTCAATGGAATCGTGACGGTCAGTATGTAAAGCTTCAGTACGAGATTTATCAGCAGCACGTTTGAATTGTGAGTCAAGGAACGTGTTACCATAACCTCGTGCGAGGAGATAGTCATCCCACTATCAAGTTCACTAATAATCACTCATTAACCAATGTCCCCTTTCTCGACGTCATGGTATCTCTACATAACGGCCCCGGGGGGGGGGGGAGGCTACTTACCAAAGTTTAATACGGGGAGGCTCCGCCCCGAGGTCCAACCCCTTACCCTTTTATATACCATTTTGGCAGAAAAGGTACCCCTTTTATATACCTTTTATTTAAAAAAGGTACCCCTTTCACATACCTACTTTAGGAAGTTTTGTTCTCATTTCCATGTAGTCGGCTTAATAAATAAACTGATACAGCCATAAGGGGCATGTCTTGGAAATAGTGTAATTAAAGGCCCTTTCAAATACCTAAATGACCGATTTCCCTACCCTTTTATATACCTCAACTTGTGAAATCCCTACCCTTTTACCGTACCTGAATCCTGAAAAAGGTACCCCTTTCGGGCGGAGCCTCCCCGTATAGGCCACTATAGGGAGTACCCCCCCCCCGGGATAACGGCACTATAGAAACTGACCTATACACTAAACCTGCAGACAAACACCAACACCTACTTAGTTCATCATTCCATCCTCAACATATTAAAAAGGCTATTTCATTTAGCTTAGCTCTTCGCATCCACCGTATTTGTTTCACTGAGGCTAAATTCACACTTCGCCTTAATGACCTTAATGAACTAAAAACATATCTCCTCGCACGAGGTTATGGTAACACTTTCCTTGACTCACAATTCAAACGTGCTACTAATATTTCTCGTACTGAAGCTTTACATACAAACCGTCGCGATTCCATTGACCGCTTACCTTTTGTTGTGACACATAACCCATCACTTCCTCACATTTCTAATATCTAACGTAAACATTTTCGTATATTACTTTCCTCTAAACACTGCAGGGAAGTTTTTAAGCACCCACCCATCGTCGCTCACAGACGTACTTCTGAACCTTCGTGACATTTTAGTTAAAGCTAAGCTGCCCACTATCACGACTCCTAACAACACTAGTTTACCACCGCGATCATTCCGCTCTTTTTAACAAACAACGACAACAAAATTTTATTTAACAATTAGATTATTCGCTCTC